>JAITYZ010001750.1:0-13136 GCA_027744595.1 Paronellides praefectus | reverse complement strand
AAGAAAATAGCCAATAAGCTAAAAATTCAAATTGTTTGCTGCTGTTGTTATTGTAACAACACCTGAGATTTCATAAAAAATGAGATTCATGATGATAAAGTGTAGCATGTAACAGTAAATGGATGACCTGTCACGTTTTCTCTCTCTATCTCCCCCTCTCTCTCTCTTATCTGATGTGTTTGAAAAGTTTCCAATATCGCAAATCAATCGATATTCTAAACGTAGATCCGCATGCATTATTATTATTCCATCACTTTATATTTTAACATGAAATTTTCATCATTGTATATTTCTTTAACGTTTTTGCTTAATCCTGATTTTATCTACAAATATTGCGCAGTCACTTACCAATTTCAAATAAAAATGCATTTAAACTTTATAGTACATAGTACATAGTAGACTGTGTAGAGTACAGGAAACTTTTTGTTGTTGCCTTTCTAAACCTTGTACGTGATACAGTCATTAAAATTGGAGTAGATATACATACTACACACTACTTACAAACAATAAAAAAATTCATATCACACTGTGTGTGAGAATAGTAAAGAGTAATCGACTAAAAAAAATATGTGTAGTAATAAAAAGGGAGTGGTGGTGATTGGTGAATATAGTTTTTGTATCATGATCGGTACTATACTACCACACGGCGGAGGTGTACAGTTATAGGTAAAAAATATATTGACTATTGAAACAAAACAAATCATTGACTCTACAAAAAAAATCAATTTTTCGTTTTCTCCTTTTGCCGTTCATCTCTTCAAACAAACAAAAAAGCATTATGGTTTATGTAGCATAGCATAATAGGTAGGTATAGATTATAAAGTGTTTTTGAAAAAAAAAATGTTTCATTTTGCTTTATTTGCAAAGGGAATAACTAAATACAAAAGAAGTAGGTATGCAAATATATTCAATAAAAAATCAAATATAAATGCTTTTAGTTCCTGACACTGACACACAAAGATCCCTATCTATACACTTAACCATGTCACGTACATTTCTAATTGAGCTGATGCACACAAAAAAAAAGTATAATAATAACCGTTCAAAATTTATATTTTCCGTTGAACAATGAGCAGTTCTTGTGAACACAATGCTATATAAATATATACATACATGATAGGTGGAGCTAATTTTTTCTGCTGCTGATGATGATGATGGGTAAGGTAAATAGCTAGCAAATATACTTTGTAGAGAAGGTAAAAGATGAGCTCCTATTCAACATTTTTTTGTTGGTCCAATTTTTTGTTTTCGCCGGGCGGCACTTTTTATGGCGTCTGGAGCAAAATAGCCATTAAAGCAGGATGAAAAGTTTCTTTTTTCTGCACATGTACAACATAACATGTTGAAAAATAAAAACTGATTGTCTGTTCTCGTGACTGGAAGTTTTTACGACAATAATAATGATGATGATGCATGAAAAAATATGAATGCTTGCTAATAGCATATACACCCCAAATATTATCCTCTTTAATTTTTCAAACGGTCCTATATTATTTTACCCCATTTTATTCTTTCTACAAAAAAAGATTTTCGTGTCATGAACAAACAGCAGCTGCTAAAAAGCACAGTTGTATACAAGCAAGCAGGCAATTAATCATGGGAAACGGATGCTTGTCCTACTTTCTTGCTCCAGTTTACTACAAGTCCAGAGAGAAATAAAATAGAGTGGGAAATGTAACNGTCCAGAGAGAAATAAAATAGAGTGGGAAATGTAACTTAACCGAGTGGGATAGACAGATTGACAATTTGTCTATACTCTTGTATAACGGTAGATATAAGAAGGAAATTAGGCGACATGGAACACACCTGAGTTGACTTACTGTCTACTTTGACGGATGATGTCACTTATTTTCTTGCTTTTTTTGATTTGCTGTTTTTGTTGATGTCGCACTGAATTATGAATAGGATTTATGTACACATTACCCTAATAAATGCATAATAGACAGCCTACAATATGTCACATGTCACTGCGACAAAGGTTACAATGCTACACACTGAACTACTCTTGTAACAAAGTTTACTAGATGACACACAAAAGTACACATATACACAACTCTGCTTGAACATGACAATGGGATATATATTGTTCACATGGTGTGGTCTTCAACTTTTTTTCTAAATACGAATTGGCAATCTACTCGTCATTCTTTCTGACTCTGAATATATGTGTCCCTCTTTCTGGGTCAGCTGGCTAGCGCCGAAAATACTATTTTGGCATTTGTCGTAGATAATCATAGTCATCATCAGATACATAATGTCATTTGTTTGTTTGACATTGTTCAAAATTACACAAGAGAGCTCAAAGGAACACACAGCTGGATATTCAATTAAATTAGGGTGATCCTCATCAGGATAATCAAAGGACAAACATATAAACGTAAATGTTACATGTATTTATGTACAGAATATTTTACATCATTACAACCATAATAATAATATGTTTGATTGCTGAAGCTCTAATAGTGTGGGAAACAAATAAATATAATCAGTCAATCAATCAAAAAAGTTTATAGAGTCAGCAGGATACTAAAAATAAGTAGGCATGATGGTGTGGCTTGTGACGAGTTAAGTTTGAGGTAAGCAAATTGATCCACTTGACTGATTAAGATGTCAGCAGACAGACGGTCGTAGTAGTTGGGACACTATTTTTTGTGTGTGGTGGTGACCTTAAGGACCCCACCTGCTATAATAAAAGTACCTGGCTTGACTGTCACTTTTCTATATTACCTATGCTATATGATTACAGAAGCACCGACGACAAGACAAGCAGCTACAAAGCATGAATGTCTGCATTTGTTTCTCTAGAAATATTCGCACATTAATTTTGCATAATATGGGATGGGATTTAAGAGTTGAGACACGACGAGAAGGAAAATGAAATAAAACAGTTTTATTGTTCGTTTTCAAGGTGAAAACTCAGTGAGGCAAGTCAAGTCCACTACTACTACCGCGCTACCATTATTATTATTATTATTATACATCTAGCTCATTAAAGTGTCGAGTCAACTGATCGACATGCACTGTCGTTTTGTCGTCATGACTCAATGAACGTGATCAATGAATGGGATTTTTGGGAACAGGTACTTGACAAAGTTGCAAAACCATAACATTTTGTCGCTACACACACGCTGATGGTTGAAGTATGAAAAGTGACAGTGGCGCTAGCAGACTGGCATGGATATATATTTTTTTTGTCTTGATTGTTGGGTTTTTGATGATTCAACGTTATTATTCCAGTTTGGTGATTAGGCTTTGGGACAGAATAATCTGTACCACAGAGACAGTGAGACAAGCGTAATGACAATACTAGTATGTGCTTTGCAAATGATTGTCTTTTTGTCCCCTGCCTTGACAATAAAAAAAAGAGAATCAATCAGGATTTCGTTGGAAGTATTATTATAATATGCTATACTACAACTCCGTATTATTGTTGTCCAATCGTTTGCCAATTAAACCTTGTAACAGGTCAGAAGTAGAAGAAGTACTTAATGTGGTGGACAAACGAGCGAAAAAAACCAAGGGCATGGTCTCGTGCAGGTGAACAATAAAATCATCAGAGTCAATAAATTTCTCCACCGTCACAAGTATCTTGGCACCAAGTTGAACAAAAATGTCCACCTAATAATACCATTGCTATACATTATGCTATATACCGTGTGGTCCACAAAAGGGATGATCGAAAGGAGGATGACCAATGACCATTATAATTTTAGAGTCACAATAAAATATATTATTGTACTTGACTATAATGTTACAACGCGACAAGTTCAATGATAATTTAAGATTACATAGCTATTATTATTACGGCAGCAAGAACAATAAGGAAACGATGCAAAGGATGGCTTGTTTTTTTTATGCAAACGATGTGCATAATAACTATACCTACATCTTCACTCAAGTAATCAAAAAATGTCCCACCTTCTTCCTTTTCGGTTATTTTACATTATACAAGCCAGGGTTAGGCCAGATGCTTTTCTTTTGTTAATACAAACCCGCCCTTGCAATTTAGGTGGCTGTATTTTTTTAAATGTTATATCATTACGTCATGGAGCAATCAACAATTAGGCATAATCATTCCCACTACTACACTACTACCGAAGAGCACCACCCTCATCATCAAAATCATAATAGCTAATATCATCATGATGATCACGCAACATTTACTACCAAGAAAGGGTGAATGGAGTGAAATGATGTGATAAAAACCCTCCTTTTCTTTGATTGTGTTCATCCATCCGGTGGATTTCGTGCTATGCACATGTAACAAAATAATAATGCTACTTTGTTATATCAGCCATCAGGCAGCTTATTTTGCAGGAGTAGTTGTCAACCTGACATGTTGCTGACGTGGAACATGATATTATTGTTATCTAAACGTGGGAAGGGAAGCTCAAGTCAAGCCATATCAGAGTAGATTTTATTTTCAAGTTCATTTTTAAATTGAAAATTTAGATATGGCGATGATGTGAGGATGATAATGTGCAATGCTATGTTTTTGGCATGGCCATGGTTCTCATAAATAAAAATTATAAAAATGTATATACAACAGCCCACGCCTCCCTCACCATTATACAAAATACAAACAGTGCATTGCAGTGCAGTGATCGTTGTAACATGAAAGGGGATGAATGACCGGGGATCGAAGGTCTAACAAAAACAATGTTTGTAACTGCGACTAGACTACGACTGTAGAGTTTTTTCTATGCAACAGCGACTAAATATAAATGAAAGCAAAGCCAAAATTAAAAGAAAAGTAAATGTCTATTGACTTTTTTTGTCAAGAGAAGGGATGTTTGTATGTTTTACATTGCACATCTTGTCATCGTCAAATCAAATCGTGAAAAATCCGTGAAAGGTCAGGAATCAATCTTGTATTCTTGCTATGTTGTATGTATAGTACAATTTATCTATGTAGGTATGTATTGTATAAATTGATGATAATAAATTATTTGTATGATTATTTCGATTTCCTATATCTAAACGTTGCAATCAACCTTATTGCATTCAACACAGCGTCATTAAAGCTATTACCAAGAAATTGCCACAAAAATATAACCTTCAGCAGCATGTTCACTCACTTGTTGAAGAAAAAAGTGCTTTCATCCTATGATCCAATCGATATGCGTGAGTTAGTCAAAAAAAAAATATTTGAAGATGAACTTGCAAGGTACATGGAACAATGATCATCATAATTCATGATGGAGGCTTTTGTTACTTTTTATTTATTATAAGTTCCTTATGGATTATTATGTATATGGAGTCATGTTCTTTTGACTGCTGCTGTTGTACAGCTACAAATTCAAGAAGATGGAGCATTGAAGTACTTTAAGAGATGCAATAAATAAAAAGGGAGTACAAATGCAAGGTTACTAAATATAATATTCATAATAATCATAAAAAATAACTATTTCCATGAAAAATATTATGAAGTACTTTACGAGATGTAATAAATAAAAAGGGAGTACAAATGCAAGGTTACTAAATATAATATTCATAATAATCATAAAAAATAACTATTTCCATGAAAAAATATTATACTCCTCCTGATTATTATCGTAGGACGGATGTCCTGCAGCTGACATGTTACTGCACAGGTATTTCAATTTACGAAAAAAATGGTCACAAAAAAAATTACAAGTAACACAAAAAAACATCATCGATGATGATTTGATGACGAATATACCTACATATGCTATATACCTCTGCTGCTGTACAAATAACGGTTATTGGTTTTTCATACTGAAGCTATTTTTTGCATTTCATTTTTTTCAGGAAAATATTAAAAGAAATAACTTTACAATAAAATACGTTTATTTACTATGACTCAGACTCACCTTTTCATCATCCTCACAAAAATAACTATCTGAGGAGTAATATATTATGTATGTTAACTGTTTTCAATTCTTGTGGCTCGTATCGTCGTGTGCTCATCGCTATCATCGTAAATAATATTGTCAAAATCACACATTGAATCATATGGCTCAAGCCTTTATCCTTATCATCATAAAAAAATGCGTTGCATTTACTACAAATACTATATTATCTGCTTTGTAATAACATGAAACAGGATTTATCATTTTTCATAAAGGTAAAAATATATGAGTAAACTATATGGCTGTTGGTTAGCAGTAATATGAGCAAACAACCTGCAAGTCATTTAATATAAACCATTTTTGCTATTTTACTCGCTCGCTCGTGTGCTTTATGGCTTTTTGCTTTCTGCATTTTTTCTTCGACTTGAGTTTCCATTGCATTGACACCGTTCCGGTTGGTTGCTGTTTATACTACTATTTGTACTACCACTATGCTACCAAACATTTTTTACTGTAAAAAATAAAAGAGTGCATTTTACTCATGTGTGTGTTTTTGTCCTTTTTGTACTGCTGCTGCTGCTGCTAAAAAAATCTATTATATTGCAATATTTTATTACTATACCAACCACTTGTGCTGGTTCGCATATCAGCCAAGAAAAGTGCTGAGTGCCGACATATTGCCAACTTCTGTAAGAAAGAAATAGGTAATATGGCATTTATTACAACACTTTTTTATCTAGTCGCACTTGTGTGAAGTATGGTGACTTTGCTTTAAAATGTGTAACTTTACGCGCCATAGATTTTAAACGTATTATGATTTTTTTTCTATTTTTCGTCTAAAACAACAAACGAGTTGTAAAATAATAATAATAATAATAATATTAGTATACATATTTGGATGATTCATATAGTCTATTTGATATTATATACCGTTTACACTTTTTTAAGAAGACGACAAAAAAATTTGAACTAATTCTTTTTTTCCACATAAAAAAATTTATGTCCCGTTAAAAACATAGTCGTATTACAAACAACTGTTATAAAATATACACATATTTTCAAACAAAACTCTTGAGATATTCTAAAACTCTTCCCCGCCCATCTTGAGCATAATACCTGCTTTCATTCAAGAATGCAACATTTTGACAAAAAAAAAACGACGATGATGATGATGAATTAGCATATAGTGGACTTCCTGAATCCTCATTAGAAACGATGGTATTACGCACACACATTTTTTATTTGGAAACTTTGCGGGCTTCCTTAAGATACCCTAAAGATCCTCTTATGACGCTATAAACTACTTATCCTGTGTAAATGTCAAACGGAGGGCACATCAAGAGCACAGATCACTGAACTACCTAAGAGTCTTAGCAAAAAAATGCCGACTGTCACGATGATGCTCTGATAAAATACCTGATAATATTAATACTTTATATTAGCATATTTCGCATCGTAATGCATTTTTTTTGTATAACCAAAACATTTTCAAAAACTGAACCAAGGTCAAAAGAAGAAGCGAATAATAAAGAGATGATGAAAAAGAAGACGACATGCATCACAAAGAAAAAAGCAGGCTATATTTGAGTTTAATTGCATCAACTCTGCTTGTTTGATAGAGGCTGCGTCAATGATGATGATTATGACTCAACTTCAACTCAAGTCATCATCAAAATGTCTTTATTACCGTGCTACAAAGGAGCTCTATAACGACGACACCGCTGCCATACAACGTTCCCAGTCACCGTTGGCTGCTATTGACCTAGTGAACACAACTCAAGCAGTCATCAAACAATCTCTCATGCAAAAAAAAATCTGCAACATTATATATTTTTATTGGATTCTCTCCTCTCAATCAAACAAAAAGCAATTTTTATGCAATAAGAAAATAAAATGGCAAAAAGGTAATTATATTGTGTTTTTGATGTAATCCACTCATCTGCGTGAGGAAACTACTTAATTTACATCCAAAATTCCAATTACGTATTGTTATGCGATCGCCGGTGCAACAACAACAACAGCAGCAGCAAAATGTGATCACTAGCTATTCACATGTTCTTTGATGTCGTATGCAAATAATGTAGGTATGCAAATACACACGTCAAAATCCAAGAAACGACTATAAAGCTCCTGTATTGTTTTTTGCTGATGATGAGGCGTCATCATCGTCATATTCATCATATATCACACATATGTAAAAGTTTGTGATTGTTGCTGATTGTTATCGTCAACATGATTATCATCATCATCAACTGCTATGCATTATGTATGTAAATATGTAGCCCTACAAAAAATGTCAAGAGAATCCGCTTACTTCTTTTTTTTTGTTGCTTTTTGCTTCATTCTTGGCATCAAGACTTGCTCATATTGCACAAATCGCATATTTCCAATGAAATTGTTTGACGTAATAAACTGTATTGTAATTTAAATATATGAAAAATAATCTTAAATTCTTCATTCAAATTCAATACACAAATAATAAAATACGTAGATAGGTAGGTATGCAAAAAAAATTACATTGCATCGGTTTTTCCCTTATCATCCTGCAAACGAGGTCACTTAATAAATGGAATTGATTTTTTTAATTGTCCGTTTGACAGAATATATAATATTTTGTGTGTGTGATGTGAAGATCACGTGAGTAGTGTCACCATTTTTTTTCTGGTCACTCCAAAAAAATATAATATTATTATTATAATTATATTGAGATGACCAAGTTGGTTGAAGAAAAAAGGGGTCTTTTGGCGTATATTTTATTTTGGCGAAAACCAATTTCCATTGAGACCAATTAAACGTACTACACTAGTTGACTGTGCACCAATTACGAGCTTAGCATTCATAATGATCCATTCATTAAGAAACATGAAAAAAGTATCAAGTGTACTTTATATAAAGTAGTTGAGTTTGAGTGCGCAGTAAAAATGGACAATATGAGTACTTTAATGATCTGACAATGGCAAATAATAGCCGTGCTAAATGATGTGTGGATATTGGCAACTTGTAGCACAATTTTTTTAAATTGCTAATGTAGTATTTTGGTTACGGTTTGAATTTAACATTTGATGCATTCACTCTTCATTAATAATCAAAATTACTAAGATTAAATAGCTACCTAGACGAAGATCCTATACAGATGATAGGGGTATACAAACACGAACATTTTTACAAGCAATTATTATTGCAATTATTACAGTTACATAGTTTATTGTACATGGTCATGCTCACGCATTAGCGTCAGCTACTGTTGCAGAAAATTTTATTAAAATATTTCTAGGCATTTGATTTGATCGAGCATGTATCTATAGCTATTAAAGAGATATACATATATCCTGAACGCCTAATCTTTGTACTTTGGCTACGTTCTCTGCATACCAAAATATTTGCACAGACAGAAAAAGGCCACATTCATAATTCATAATCCTTCAGTATACAAACGAAAACTCAGGTGCAAATAGACACAAGTAGAAATAGATGGATAGGTATACTCAAAAAAAATCAAAAAAAAATCCTTTATACCAATTTATTCATTAACATGAACGTACACACACATGTGTGCATATTCTTTAGCAAAATACGGATGTCTGATGTTGAAGAAAAGAGTGAATAAAATATCTCTCATGTGTCTATATAAGAACTATAATTTTGCAAAATATTATACAAAAAAATCTACTATTTTGGCTTGTGGTCTGGTCTGGTCTATCAAGTATATTTTGTGTTTGTTTTAGTTCACCATCTGCGTTGATTATTAGGGCATCAGATATTATACCAACTTACATTTAAAAAAGTAAACTTGGTTGGGGAGTACCCAAAAACTTAAGAAATTAATCACAAATATGTCTCTAGGTATATTATTATTACCTATTATTATTATTATTATTATTATTATTATTATCATGATGCTACTGGCGAATAAAGTGATGATTAATACATGTTTTATTATTAATAGCCTTTGAATGTGCATCTATATCTAAAATGTACACGCATAAATTTACAAACAAAAGGGAAAAGTGCAATATGTTTAGGACGATGATAAATGGGAATCATACCAAAAAATGCATACAACACAAATCTTATACAATTCTGCGTAGTAGACCATCATGAGCATATCATCTAGAAGAAGGAGGAGAAGAAGAAGAGACCATCTTCACTTTCTAAACGACCCAATGTAACCGTAACGTTTACGCCAATTTAAGCCCATTGTCTAGACGCACCCAGGCCAGGCAGGCCAAAAAAATAAAAAAATAAAGTACGCAGCTTGCACTTTTTCCGCTGCTATACGTTTGTTATAGGTATTTGCACAATAATCATACTTTTGAATATACCCATCTTTTTCTTCTTCATTTTTACTCTTTTAATCATCATCGTCATCTTTTTTAACTGCCTATATCATGTCATTTTAAAGACTGCGTTGTAAATTATACTTTTTTAAGCCTCTTTAAATCCAAATACTGTAACAAACTCGAAAATCTTTCAAAACCAGTGATTTCAAAATTATTATTTTTTTGTAAAACAAAAGGTCTTACAGTGTTTTATGCTTTTATGTCAGTAGTATATTCATTCAAAATAAACTTTGTACATTCTTCTCACGATTCTCTAATAAAAGGAAAGAATAAAATAAAGTTTTTATTTTGTTTAAAAGAAAGGAAAAAAGATTCCATTCAGGGAATTCATTTTTTTTGTGGAAGTCTCTAGAATGGGCTATTTAGCATTTTACTTTTTTCCTCCCTCCCTACCTTTCTAACATTTTTTCCTCTCTCCCAAATTGTAATAATGAAATCCGCAACAAAAAATCTTTATAAAAAAAACTCTGACGACGGGACAACGTACAAAATAACATTTGTAATAAATTTTAATTAGTGGAAAATATGGGAGATACAGTAATGTCCACTTCACTCTTTTCATTACACATGCCACACACACACACAGGACAAGTTATTTTTACCTAAAGTTATTCATAATAATATTTTTTTTACGTTATGCAAATTTTTGTGATTTTGTCTTCCTTGTCTTCATGTTGTCATGATCATTATGCCGCCTATTTAACCTGCACACATAACGTAACATTTTTTTCTACTTTTTTATTCTCCACTCCTCGATGCTGGTTTTTTTGCGTGGCGCTGTTACAATTAAAGGAATATGACACAAGACACATGGTGATTTAGAGAAGAGGCGTTTAGTCACCATCGTCATGAAACGAATACTAATAATTTGTATCACATTTTTTTAACTACACACTAACTTTACTATTCAACTCAGTCAGCGTCATCATGATTACCAGTAACAAAAGTACTCTCCCAACTGGTGGTAGTATGTAAAAATCTACGTCTTTTTCTTCAATGAAAAAAATGTGTGTGTACACATGTAAAACAAGTGATGTATATGTGTGTGTGTAGGTAGTGGCCCTGCTTGCATTTTTATTACTACGATTTATTTACAAAGCAAAAAAACAGATAATTGAATGATTGGTTGGCTGTGATTGAATTGTTTTGCAGGAGATTATCCTTCTCAAAAAAATATATACAAAAAAATAAATACGATAAAATTAAGAAGATTTCTCTTTTTTTGGATTTCTTCCCAATTCAACCCAATTGAAGAAATCCTACCCAACTTGATAAGTTGCTACGGTTACATACATGCATGCTAAATGGTCATGTTTACCTGTCTGTCACTTTATTCTTCATAAATGATAAAAAAAAATATATAAATGTGTGTGTGCATTTCTGCAGGGCGGAAAAATAGAGTGCAAAATAGAAAGAGTGGACTTTTTGGTAATACGTAATAACCAAAATAAGGTAGGTAGACAAAAAAGATGATAATGGCAGAGCAGCAGGTAATACTACAACAAGCAATTAGTCTTTGCAAGGTATAATAGGACAATAATAATAATCATATCGATAATTTTGAAGAACATTAAAATATTATTATCTTCAAGTATACCTAAGTGTGCTTGCATGCATATTATTATATTTAGGTGGGGACTTTTTAGCTGCCTTTTGACTCTGAGTGACTGACTGAGTGAGAGAGATAAAGATGAATGGTTGTAGAAGACGATTATTATTATTGGAAATGAATGGTAGTATCTAATGATAAGGGATGACAAACCAGTTTTTGGCTTTTGTCTTTGTTCACGCGTGTAAAAGTGTGGTAGTTGTCGTGTGATGATGATTGTGATATAGATGCATATGTAATTATTTGGTGCAAGGTGGCGATGAGATGCGTGCATATTGTAAAAAAAATAATGATAATTATGAATTTATGAGTTAAGAAGGCACTTGAATTTACACGTTTAAGAAATTATTTGCTTTTTAAAATGTTCAACTTTTGAGTAACTTTCAAGTTTTTAAAAGTAATTTGTACAGATGCTTGACCAGTTAGAAGTTTCAGTTTAACTTTATGGCGTATATTATACCACTAGGATAAGATACTGTGGTCCAGCAGTTGCAGTTGGTTCGGTTTCCAAAATGCAGGTAAAAATTTTTATGCTTGCAAGCTTTGTTCAAAAAATAATGTGAATATGGCTTACCTAAAAAAATGAGTTGATCCAAAAATCACAAACTTCCTGTTCCACAAAGAGGACGGAAATACAAAGCACGCACGTTGGAATTTGAGAAAAAAAGGTCAATGTTTCTCTTAATATTCAAGCACAAAATTTATGTGTATGTCACACGAGAATGATAATGAGAAAAACTGCAATGGTTTGCGACGACTCTTGTTGATAGAGCAAGTGAACTGAGAAGACTGACTGAAATCAAGTCAAGTGGCACTACTACTTTGACATTACACCTTACTAGATAGACAGCTTGTTGGACACTAAAGTGGGAAAAAGGACAGGTTTCCCTGTATACTATACCGACAAAACAATGTTCAAATCAAAAGCAAAGCAAAAATCCTATGCACTATTATAGCATGCATGCATATTATGCATCAACACACACATATAAGACGAGCAAGGCAGGTAAAAAAATAAGCTGAATTATATGAAATTGTAGGCACATACCTCAAACAAGCAACATGAAAAGAAGCCTTGCTTTACTACTTCTCCTTTGATATGATAACTACGTATAAAAACGCAAAAAAATATCCCCCTTTTTAATACTTTTCGTAAGTCTCGAGTATAATATACATGTGTGCAGGTGTTCATACATGCACATGAGCGTATGAATATTAGAAGAGGGATGATATATAGGGGGATAATATGTACATATTTATTATTAAAAAGATATGCCATCATTTACAGCAAGAGTATTTACAGTAGCGGCAACAATGATAATCCTTGATAATGTTCAATGCAATGCATATATACAACTCCTCAACAATCAAATG
>JAITYZ010001749.1:0-10909 GCA_027744595.1 Paronellides praefectus | reverse complement strand
AAATATATACTTTACCAAATAAATATATTTGCTTGGAATATACACTATTATGGACAATGTAGCATGCAGTGATGAAGAAAAATATATGGTATGATGGCAACGTATAAAAAGGAAACTCTGTGAAATTATTTTTTTTGTTCTTTGTTCCATTCTTGTTTCTTACATTTTCTTATCAAGAAAAGTCGGTGTGTGTTGCTTCAGAGTAACTTTGCAAACTACTCCTTCATCATCATCATCCTTCATTGGTTTTCTGAACAAGTATCAACTTCAAACAATGCAGGATGAAGTATAAGGTAGGCATATTATATAGTTTGATTAACCAAGTCGAAGAGTAAGTACACATCTTTATAATATGTATATAAGGTCATGACCAGAATTATTAGTACAAGTCATGCCACATCCATAATGATTACGAAATATAAAGACAAAAAAGGAAAACACATGGTATGCGTGCAGTGTACGTACACAAAATAAATCCCACTTTCCCTTCTATTCTACTACATGCCCACTTATTACATTACAAATTTTTTGTAGATAGATATGTAGGTATACTGAAACATAACTAGCGCCATTCTCCTTTCAGGTTTCTCAGAATGATCCCTTTTTCCTCTACGAATTCCTTGGAAATCGTGTCGAATTCCATTCAATAGCAATTTTATTGTTTCATCGAATAGAAAAGATGATCGAAAAAAGAGATGAGAGGGACTAAAGGACACAGTGTAAAGATAACCATGGAGGATGCGAATAGAATGATACTTTTTTTCTGCACGGCTTTTGACTTTTATACTTTTTTATGTTTCCAGTGCAATCGGTCTAGTAGTAGTGCTCGTAGTATACAACAGACAGTCAAAGGACATGCACAAACACGTGGGTAATTTATTTGGACATTAGAATAGGGTCTCTTTTTTCGGGGGAGAAGGGGGACTTGTTCCATAAAGTATCCAATTTTACTCGATTCTTTTATCCCTCAAAAAAGAAGAAGAAATTGTTATAATGATCATATGATCATCATCATGTTGGGTGATGGTCGTTGTGATCAATAATCCATGTTGAAATGGGTATGTGGAAAGCCACAGGAAATAAATGTTCGACAAGGGATCTACCGCACAGCAGTCAGCGATTTCTAATGTCATTACGCTCTAATATCATATTGAGTGATGGTCTCATTGCGGTACTGGCTGGAGATTTCCATTCTTTTTTATACTCACATTCTTTGGCATCAGCAGACGTGATTTGTATGTGCATCATTCAGCACATATTTTTTCCCTTTATTATTCTGCTACATTTTTTTTGAAAAGCTACAATTTTGATCTTCTTTTTTTTAGCTCCCGGTTGTGTATTCAGTTTAACCTCTCACAACTTTTTCTTTTGCTCGTCACCACCACAGCCTTCAAAATGAAACGATACCGACAGGTTAAGGTGACGTGGCCTGCCATGCCACAACAACACAGCGCCTTTTTTATGTAATGCAAACTGTTCGTATAATATATTAATGCATCTCTCGGTGTGTTTGTACTCTGTACATTTTTACTTTTTACTACTTTTCCCTTTAATCTATCTTCATTTTTTCTAGTTTAGTACACACATCCTTTCCTAGAGTTTTGTTGTATGGTTTGTTTAACAAGCAATAAAAAACATGGTAGAACTAACATTTTTTTATTCTCTCTCTCTTCTTCATGTCAGTTGACTGTGCGGGAGTGAGATTTTGTACATAGTAACCTAGCTCTGAACTGAAACTGATTTCCTTCTTTTTGTCTTGTGTTGTCTGCATGCTTTACTCTAACCACTCACTTTGCTTTTTGCACTGTTTACAACTTTTTTTTATACCACTATACTACGACCTTTGTTTTTGTTTCCTTCTCTCTTTTTGTTTATAGCTTTTTTGCTTGTGAGTTGTGTTTGTGTGTGATCTTTTAGGTAAGCCTTGAGATCTTTAATGCCCTCCTATCCTCAAGTCAAAGTCAGCTCCATTTAAACACATCATTTATCTTTATGCAATTTATTTCACTTTTATCATTTCTCCTCTCTCTCCCGCTCTATACCCCTCCGTCAAAGAGAGCAAACTGTAACTGTATAATAATTGAATATATATTAATGTCAGTTTATTCTCTTGTCGGCTGCTTGTAAAATACAGTGTATTTAATACACGATGAATTATAAGCAGTTATGTGTTGGTTTGCTAGAGAGAGAGAGAGAGAGAGAGAGAGAGAGAGTCAAAGTGTCGGTGGTGATTGGTGATCTGCTAAATTTATAGATAAGCTCAGTACAAGTAACTAACTCAAGAGTGTATTCAAAACAAAATATATTCAAGTAACCAGCTACTCCGTAAACACATTTATTTTAATGCTTCGCACGACCTTCTCCCAGTTCCGCTTCATCTTTCTTTTACTTATTATTAATATCCTGGTAGATAGACTCCTTTATTATGGTTAAGTGGCTATATGCTCATATAAATTCCCTATTCCCTATTATAATCATGACATGCAACACAAGGCTAATATCCTTCAGCATTACCTATGTATATATTATTTGTTGGTACTTGGTTGGAATTCCCATTGATAATGGCACGTTTGTGACAAAATTGGCATACCGTTGTGAAAAGGAGAAAAACAAATGGGTTTGCTTGCTGGACATTTTCTTTTACAATTTTTTTACTATCCAATATATTTGTTTGTCTAGCCTGTAAGTGTTGTACACATTTGTCTTGCGTGTCAGGTTCCTCCTTGGAGAATTATATGCTTTTCTACCCTTATATTATTATACATAAGGGGTAAAGAACATATTTTAGGGGACCGTTACTACAACAGTCATGGTCAAATTACAAACATCTTGGAATGTTTTTCTTTTGAGATTTTTTTGCAATCTGTGTGAATATAGCGTTAGCTGTGTGTTGCATGTGTAATTTAATGTGTGTCAGTAGATACCTTTTTTGCGTTTTTTTAATAACCATAGCCAAACTTTCAATTTTGCAACAAAACAAGAATGCTACGTGTTGTCATGTGATGAGATCTGTAATGTCATTGGATAATTTGAAAGTACGCAATAACCGTGCAAGTTTTTAGTTGTGTTTGCGAAACTGAAACTGAGTCGGAATAATGAGGATAGTAATGTGAAATAGATGAGGTGGCAAGACATGTGTAAATGGAGCAGTGTAAAACAGCCACTCTGCAAAGGAAAATGCAGCCAAGCAGCAGTAAAAAAATATACTTGAAACCTAAATATTTTTCTTTCTTCTTTTGTAAATATATTTTAGTTAAAAAAGCTTTTTATTGCTCTGAACAACACCTTTGACAATCAACTTTTCTCTGGCTATCATCATCTTCCGGTTTTTATATGAAAACCTAAAAAAAAGAGAATACAGGCTACTTACAGGGGCGTAAGGATTTTTGGACGTGAATATATTTTGATAAAAAATGGTTCAGGTACAAATTTTCTTTAGGGAAGGATGGGTTTTGTATGTATGCAGAGTATGTACATGATGATGAAAAAATGTAAAAAAAACATAGAAAAAAACGCAACGGTAAAAAAAGAGTCTTTCGGGTGCGGTAGTCACAACTTTGGTTTCCGTTTTAATACTTTTGTGCTATTTTTGGGTGTATGTGTTACATTTGGCTAATCGTTTGTCCGTGTGCATCATGTATGTATATTATTTTTGTGCTGCCAACTTTGTAGCTTTTTCTCATCGTAGAACGGAATTTTTGGGAAAACAAAACAAAACGGGTGTTTAGAAAAAGATTTGTGCTTTTACAAGTAATTGTTTAATTTTTGAATACTGTCGAACCTATCTTGACTTTTGGGTGTATTTATTACTGTTACAGCTTGTTTTACTATCTTACATGAATTTTACTACGCTCGGGAATTTTTACTAAAATACCTACACACATGCACAAATGTACATACATTAGACATGCAAGTTCGATAGATACATGTACGATAAAAAAGATTTGGAATGCCAGAATGCAAAAACTATTCTGATCAATGTTTATTTACCAATGTGTCATTGTATTTCAACTTGGGATTTTACAGCAGATGCAGAAAATTTACATGAAGGAACGTGTACAATAACAAGTCATTTTTTTAAATGCAGACGAATGTGCAAAAGCAAGTACTGCAGCAAATTTGAAAAGCTTTTCCTTTCAATAAAATCGAAATCAGGCTTTAAATCTGAGGATGAGAAAATTCTAGATTTTTACTCCATTTTTTATGCAGTGCCACGTAATAACTCATAAATAACGAATGCAACGAAATAATAAGAGGACATAAGGAAGAATAGTGGAGTTTCAAATATTCCATTCCATTTATATGCTGGTTACTGACTGGCACATGTTATAATTGTGATAATGATGAAGGTAAGAAATGTTTAAAAAATGTATGATGTAGGATGCAGATGCAGTACATTTTTGTATGAAAAGAAAAAATAGTTAGGTAATTCTTGTTTATTGTTCAATTTGTTTTTTACATAATTATACCTCCGTACATCTTTTTTGTTCATGCATCTTTATTCCATTAGTGATAGAGATTATTCGTTCTTTATTCTATGACATGTGGAGAAAAGATTGAATATTTGCCTTTGACATTTTTTGTCAGAGAAATAAAGTGGCTGAATCTTGAACTTTTTCAATAATGTTTAAAAGTATCATGTTTCATTTTATATGACATGATATAAATGTTTTACCAATTTATGTATAAACACAAATAATTTGTATACTATCGTGTTATTGATAGCTAGGGATTCCTTTTTTGGTTCGTTTTCATTTTTGGTTTGGTTATGAAATAAAATACAGCATGAAATACTATACGCAAGACAGTATAGATATTATTGGATCCAGTCTCAAATTACCCCTGTCGTATGATATCATTTATTCGAGGGAGGTGAAACTCTGTTTAATTTTCCTAGTATCTTCTGCTTTTACTGCATTATGTGTTGCTTTAAAAAAATTCATGATCTTGGTCTTTTTAACTAGTAAATTAAATTTTAAAAAAGTAAACAATTTTAGGGCTTCTTACCTTGATTTGATTTTTCAAACTGGTGTATTTTAAAGTACGGCTCATGTTTCGGGGTTTCAGTGGTATCTTTTTGAATATCCTTCAATTTCAATACGTGACGAACAATTTTAAGTTATAAAAGTTTCAATATTTGTTGTGAATTGTGAATACTTAAAAATGTACCTGTACCTATGAATGTCGGTATAATTAAATATTTAAAAAAGAAGAAGAATATTTTCAAGAATTTTCAAATTCACAGAAATAGTTAAAATAGTTCACCTTTTATATAGCGCACAGTTAAACAAACTTATGTTATTATCAATTATAAAATTCACGTTTAGGCAGTAAAACTTATTTCTCTTGTTTAAAAAGTGTATTTAAAACTACTACAATAATTAACTTATTGAAACACTAGCACCCCTACTCTATAATATTATTTTAAATCCTATAGACCAAAACAAAAGATTACATTTGTTTTATAACACACAGGTGGAGAAAGTCAGTCACATTGAAAAGGAAAAAAAACGTCTTTTCTTTCACAAAACAACAGTGAAGGTCTCATAATATGAGTGTGGCATGTAACTTGATGATGCGACGACGAAATGCAAATGTAAAATAGACCTTTTTGGTGGATAACGGTGGATAGATGAGGAAGATGCTAATGATAATAGTGATGATGACTAGTAGCTTGGTGGTTGTGAATGGTGATGTGATGCACCCCGAGTAGCTGACTCGAATGAAGCTTTACCGTGAAATAGTCCGCATATTACTGCCACCAGAGAGACGGAGAAAAAAAATACTGCTTTGCAAGGCGCAAAGGATGCGTATGGTTTGCGTGTGTAGCTCTGTGTAAAGCAAACAAGAAAAGTGTTTTCCAGAGATATACATAGCCTTATTTTCAGAGAGTTGACACGATCCAAACAACTGCTTTTAGAGCTAACTCATAAGAATAATAGCAAAGTAGAAAGGCAGAGAGAGAATGAGTGTCTGAATNTTTCGCTGAGCGTATAATCATCATCATCATCGTAATCAACATGAGAGAAATGATACCAAGTGATGTGTTGTGGTTCTCCAAAGTATGGTGCGAGCGAACTTCCTGTCAAAAGGATGTTCTGCAACTGCATTCATTGTTGTGTCTTACTTAAGTATAACATGTCATTTGCCTGCTTAGCTTTGTTTTTGCAAAGTGAAAGCTGCTGCTGCTGTTGCCGTTAAAGGACAACGTAATAGACTGACAGTCGGATAATACTCAAAACTTCGCAGTTAAAATATTGAAAGTATGTCCTTGAGCGCATTTCAAAATAAAAAGTAGACACGAGAAAGTGTATAATATTCATTCTCTCCAGATGAGTTTTGATTCATTCTCTTTGGTGAACTGCCAAAGGGGCTTCAACCAGTATGCCTGTGTGTATAATATATATGCGGCCTGCTGCGGAAGTAAACAAATACATAATGTTCTTGTCAAAATGAGTGAACTGGGTTGAAGGGATGCTGATTATGATTATGAACTGGGTTGATTATTAACAGATTGTTAAGCAATCCTGCAGCTACATATAATATACTAATAAATATGCATGTGGTAAATATTTTTTTTGAGGAACACAGAAAGGAAAAGCAACAAAGGAATGGTTTTTTGTATTCATTGCATTGATGTTGTTCGAAATTAATATTTTTTGGAAAAGGTGTTTTTGATACAAGGTAACTTTCACGTCAATAAAAATCCGACTTTTTAATCTATTTCTGTAATTACATAATGTCTAGCAGTGGTTTTAGCAGCCATCATTTCATGTCACAAACACACAAAATTGTATTACTCATTGAAAAATAGTGGGCAAAATAGAAAAGGGTTTATGTAACCGCAGGTTTTGTGTAACTTTAGAAAGCAATTTTATCAAAAAAGTATTTCTCGACAAGTGAAAGTATAGATAATTGAAATTTTTTAATTATGAATGATTGTTTTTTCATGTTCAGATACCAATTCAGAATTCAAAAGTCCACAGATTGCAAAGGTAAGAGCACACATATGATAACATAGATTTTTACTTTAAAAGTGATTTCCCAACAGTATGTTGTTGAGTCTGTCAAGAGTCAAAAGTTACATGTAAGTAGCTCTTGTGTGTGTTTGTGTGTATTGTATGCGATCTACCAAGTTAGTTGACCTGCTTGTAGGAAAATACTTTATGTAACTTCTCAGTTTTTTTTAAAGTACCACTCCGTCTGCTCAGAAAGTCAACGGAAGTAAACATTCTTGTAAACAAATGTTTGGTTTAATTTAATCAGTGTAGCTCTTGTTGTGTGAATGCGGCTGTCGAGAAATTAAAGCTGTTGATTTCTTTGAAAAGTAAACACGCAGGAATCTGTACAAACAATATATACCTGGCTACAAATTTACTACGTGCACATTCTTTTCAAATTCATTATAAACTCTGATAAATCACGACGTAGGAAAGGACCTTCTTAATACCCTCTTTATAGAAAATTATTCCGTTATGCTACAGTTCTTGACATTGTGTGCTTTTTGTATTACTGAGTTAATTAGTACATGGAGCAACGTACACGTACTGTGCATTGAGTTGCTGTTGGAATGGTGTACGGATAAATAAATATTCGCGGCCGATTAGGGCAAATTTTTTTTAAACCTTTCAAGAAGGTCCTTAATAACGTGTGTTTATAAAATGTGTACTCTTTTCAGGATCCTCTTGATTTGTAGAAATACTCATTCAGTGTTTTAGAGTGTAATTTTGTAATGTAGAACATGACTATGACCGATTGGTCAAGCACCATATTCATTCTATTATACTCACAAAAGTAATTGCTGGAATTCTGGAGAGGAAACTCGAGTATTCTCTATTCATTCCCATACTATCCTTTGTAGTTTTGAACTTGTATGATTTCTTCCAAAGTATTATAAAAAATGTAGCCGCATATTCTGTTTGTTCATCCAGTTTTCGGGAAATTTCTTGCTTACCGCACATCCTATCCCATTACTATAAAATATTTATTCGTAGTCTTAATTGTGCTTTGTGCTATTCCACAAAAGTGGTCAAACCATCAAAAGATACAGTAAATTTGTTTGGGCTTTAGTGTTCATGAAAATTATGATTGGACTTGCAATATTATATATAGCTTTTAAAGAGATTTTTCACGGTCACACAAGCGAGCTTCAACAAAAGCCAAAAACAGTCAAGCATATATTTTTCACAAGTTCATTTCATGTACAAGTAGCACCGGACTTTGATATTCATGAGTGTTTCAATTCATATTATTAAAAATGATAGAACTCATGAAATAAATAGCACGATACGCTCAATAAATGTCTATGTATTGTACATATTTCCAGTAACCAGAGATAATTGGATCCGTTTTCACTGGTGAATGAATATATGTCTATTATTACCTTTTTAGAAATTTAAATATTTATTACAATACCTTTGCTATTGAATGCACATACATGATATAAATATAGTGGTTTTTTATTCTACGACCAGCACTTTAGTCCAATCATAGATAATATTTTCATCTACTCCAAAAAAAATTCACAAAGTCTTGTGCTCGTTTTATGTATTGTGTAACGTACTGAATTTTAAGTAGACTCTCTCACTGCACTGTTCAGTTCAGTCCAAGTTGAAAAAATGACTTATGATTTGCACGTGTTTAAATCGAATAATTTTACAGATATTTTCACGTACAACCCAAGAAAATCTTTTTCTGCTATTCAAAATGGGGTAAGCGGGAATGAATAAAATGGCTTTATTACGAACATGTTGAAATGTGGAAATAAAGTTGTGTGTCGCAGCCACCAATGATGAAAGTTTGGTCTTCATTTTCTTTGACCTTGACTAAAAATCTGTTTGGGGTAAGCGGGAATGAATTAAATGGCTTTATTACGAACATGTTGAAATGTGGAAATAAAGTTGTGTGTCGCAGCCACCAATGATGAAAGTTTGGTCTTCATTTTCTTTGACCTTGACTAAAATCTGTGGAGGTTTTATTTAAAAAAAATGAAAAGCTCACATTCAACCAAGCATTTATGCATATTATGGTTTTTTTATGAAAGAGGTGAATACGGTTTTTAAAAATGCCAAAAGTTGTTAATAATCTTGAACAAAAATTTGAATATATCTTTTTACTTTACACACAGTTAAAATTATTAACCGAATATATATATTTGCTTATGTTAATTTAAGAACAATACCTCGATTTCACACATTTCCTCATTAGCTATTATTATTCTCCAACCTTAAGTGATCTACGCCGTCTAGAGCTGGGTGCTACATTCTTTGTCAATTCTTCTTGTCCTGTTATTTCAGCTGCAGCTGCTGCTGCTGCAACAGCAAACTCTCTTTTCCTCCTCGCCTTTTCCTCTTCTTTATTGAGCAACATTTTTTCCCGTGTTTCTTGGCACGTTGTATGTAAATCTTCCGGCCACATAAAGTCCGGTATTGGCATATTCAAAACAGGATAGCCTCCATATTGGTCACAATCGCTGGTTTCTCCGTTCATTCCGTATATAAAAAGCCCGCAAGTGGACCCTGTCATCATGTCCAAGCCTTGATTCAAAACAGAAAATTCCTTCTTTGATGGAAACTCATCCACATATTTGGTCAAAGCCGTGAACAGCGCGTAACCTTGTAACAGGATGTAATCCGAGAGTGTCGGGTCTTTGTAAATCACGCCGAGAACAGATTGCATATGCCTTGTCATGTTTACTGTTACAGTAAAAGCATCGTATAGGTATACACATAAATAGTTTTGTTTGTTTGAAATTTATTAGAGTATATGGATAAAAAAGCTGATATATGTATCTGTTTACAAAGTACTCTTCACAAAAAATATTATTCATCTCTCTAAAATGCCATGTAAGTAGTTAATAAACCTACTTTGCTTACCAATGGAACAGCCAGGATTAACTCCAACCAAAACATTTTTCTTCAAGTTGAGAGAGGATTCCATCAAGGTCAAATCTGCCTTCATTTTTCCAAGAAGCGATCGAAACGGAGTCATAACTGTGAACACGTCTCTTATCAGATTCGCGAGCATTGTTCTTAGTGGCACATTGCTGGAAACAGGCAATGGAGCTTCAATCTTTTTCATTACAACTTGAAACGTTTCAAGATTATTTACTCTCATGTCGTGAAATTTTGTGTAAAACGTGTTGACAGTGTGGCAGAGCGTTTTTATTCCATTAAAAAGGACATCGGAAACCTCTGACCAGGGTTCTTTATCTTGAAGCGCACAATTGAGAATGCAATGCCATTTTTCTGTGGGAACGTCCATTCCCTCACAGCTTCCTTCACATTCTCCTATTTCATCATCAATTGCTTTCACTGCTCCATCAACGTCAAAGTTTTCCATCTGTTTTCGCCACGCTGCTAGGTTTTCTTGAAATGCATTCACCACATCATTTCCGGCGTTTTGTAAAGTAACTTTGCTTTTACGACCAGGCCATTCCATTTTTTTCAACTTTTCGTCTTCCGTGACTTTCCCAACTTTTAGCTGAGCTTGTAGAGAAAGTATGTCGTTCATCATGCCAGAGCTTGAGTCATCAATTAGACTGGATAATTCTTAATACAACCATAAAATAATTCAATAATTTGTGCGGTAATTTGAAAAAGGAAAAAGTTTTAAAGCAAAATCTGACAGCACTGACCAGGAACTGCCGACTCCACATTGGGAGCCCCAAGAAAATATGGGTCGACCAAAAATAGATCAGATCTTTTGAATCCGTCATCCCCACCTATATAAATATTGTAGATATAAATAAATACCTATATATAAACAACTCTATAAAACGTGTGCCGAAAAGAAACCAAAATGTTAACATGAGAGGCTTAACATCAAAGGCTTAGAAAGTCAATACTAATTTTTTTTTAGACTAATGAACGTATTGATAGCGGACCGTACCAGGTAATGCGTTTGTACC
>JAITYZ010001748.1:0-28127 GCA_027744595.1 Paronellides praefectus | reverse complement strand
TCACACGGTGCTATATTAACTTGTCTTAGCTCCAGCACCACAGCATAAACCCATTTGACTTTCCCATATGCCTACATATAATATGTATATGTAAACTGGAAAAAAGCCGATGCACTCCATACAAAAAATATATACGTCTACTTTAATCTAGTACCTGTGTTTAATATACATAATACTCATCTACCCGGTACCCGCAGTGTAGCAAGTCCACAAAATAATATTATTCTACGGCTCCTGCTTTATTATGTTTCTTACGTAATCCAAAACCATTTTTGAGCTTGGAAAATCTCATAAAAATCCGGTATTGATTGAGATGGCAGCGAAGAAGAAAAAAAAAATCTGTGCAAACGCAAGTGGAGCGAAAAACATCTCTTTCCCATCATCATAATATTATTTTTCATCATCACATTTTCCAAGCTTGACTGGCTAGTGATTCACAAATACACACGCACCAAGAACACAAGTACTTGTTATAGTAAAGTCTCTCTACCAAACTAGAACTGTAATTTTTGTCATATGAAAGAGAAAAAGACGTATACCAAACCTTTGGCGTGTTGTGCATTAACATAATAAGTAGTTATACACTGTTATGAAATTTATGGATAAATATGTGAGAAGCACACTGCTTATTTTCTAATATCCAGTCCATTTAAAATTTAAATAGGGAATGAATTATATTAGTTGAAAGCCAAAAGCTATATTAAAAAGTAAATAAAAATTCTGGGACTAGCTTTCCTATTAAATAACACGACATGTAGTATAATGTCATGTGAAAAAAATATATAGCCTAAAGATTTATTGTAAATAACGGGATTTCCGATGTATTTTTTTTTTAAGATTTGATGATAATTTTTGATTAGACTTTAAACGAATTGTAGACTATTGGCTAAAAAAGTCTATTTTGTTAGGAATATATTATTATTATTGTTTGAAGAAATGGTGGATATATGCATTGAGTATTGAGGGCATTGATTCTTTTACATAAGCTTAAAAATATGCTTACACAGCGGCGACCTAAAAAAACAAACTTGTTTATTTGATTCCCAAGAATTTCTTTTATTTTCCCCTCAATTTACTTTTTTTATTTTACAGGATCCACACAGTTGTGGCAAGTGATGGAAGGAAGACAAGATCCACTTTGGTGATGAAAGACATACGAAGTGATGACAGTGGGTTGTATCAATGCCTAGCATCCAATTCCCTAGGGAAGGTTTCTCGAACATATCGACTTGTTGTTGAAGGTATGTAAATTATTTTGTCTGTCGTATATTTTTTTCTCTTTTTCTTTCAATGCTCCCTGTAGACTTTTCAGCGATTTTTGCTTCCATTTATTGGATTCTACGTCAGCTCAAAGGACAGCACAGAGAAATGTTAGAGAAAAGTGGGAACCTTACATACTTACAATATATATACACACACGAGTTTTTTCCTAGTATAAATACACATACTATACATAATTTGAAATAAGCCGTGTGAAAGTATGCATGAAATGCGGTGGCTAGAGATGAATAAAAAACCAAGTCTTCCTCTAGTTTTCTACCAACTCATTTTCTCAAGTTAGACAATTTCCCTTTTTCTGTTGTGTTCCACATCTACATATATACATGTAGCCTTACATACATATTTTTTAAATCATGTTCCTTCTTATTGCCATGCTTCTATACCCCTTCCCCCCACACACACATATGCAACTGCATTAACCATACCACCAACCAAATATATTTTGCTGATTCACTTTTTTTCTTTAAAAAATTACATACATAGATGCTCATATATATGAACCTATATATACCTATGTATTATTTATTATGTATACACAGTATGTACTGATAGATCAAAAGCCCGTCAGCACAAAAGCATATAGGTATGCAGGGTAGAGTAAGAGTAGGCATTTCCGTGTAAAAGTAAAGATCCAAGATCCATTTTTCCCTACAATTCCCTGTCACCGTTAATGAGTTTCGTTTTACTAAAAAAAGGCTGTTTTTCCTATAAACCTTAACGCAGAGTGACGTGAGTTGATTTGAAAGTAAAATTCATTCTCTCACTTTCCGAGCTGTTTTATCTAGTGTGTTGTTGAAGAAAATGAAAACGGCAACGTCTTGAAAGATGCCGAGAGAGCGATATATAGGTATATACACTTTTTTGTAAGGTGTACAATGTGTATAGATATATGCAAACCTACATACCTACCTATATGTGTGTAGGATTGTATACGAAATGAAAAAGAGGAATAGGGATAAGAATGATGTGGTTTCTAAAAAAAGTGTAAAGAGTGAAGAAAGCAGCATTGATGACATTGTGGATTTGATGTGTGAAGAAAGTGATGATGATATTGCTGTTGTGCATGCTTGTGCTCATTTTCTTTTACAGCCTTGTGATGTGAGCTACGTACATAGTATATACATAAATACATACGTAGAAGAGTGTGGTGGTAGTGGTGATGGAGGAGGGGAGGTTTGGTTTTTTCTTGTAGTACATGTCATATTGTCATGTGACACCTGTCTACTTGCGCAATATTTTACTACCTTGCTTTATTTCTGTGTGTCTCGATTTTTGTCAAAATCATGTGCCTTCCCTGTCATGTATGATTGTATTTTGTACTATGTGCGGAGAGGTAATAAATGCTGAAAATCCAGTAAAAATGCATGGAGAAAAAAATATATAATCGAACAATAGAGAATTGGTGTACCTATTGGGAATTATGAATAAAACGTACACGTTCGTATAATAAATTTGTTTTCTTGACAGATTTTTGTTGACAGTAAACTTGCAATAAATATGTAAACCCATAAAAATGAAAGTTTTATAACTTTCATTGGGGCTATAGGCATCATTCTTACAACATTCATATTATGTATACAAACACGGTAACATTTATGTGGAGAGAAACAAGAATAGGTCTATAACGAAGGGAAGCTCACGTAAAGAATAAGATTGAAGATAACTTGGAATTGAATAATGAACAAAAAATAATAATAATAATAAACAATTTTCACAGAGCCGCCAGGATCTCCTATGAATTTGCGACTTTTGCGAGGCACCACTCCAGAGGCAAACCGTGTGTATTTGGAATGGGACGCTCCGCCATTATTGGGAAAGGAAACGCATGAAAGAGTGCCTATTTCAGGCTTGTCAAGAGGAGTTGTACATGTCCCTGGGGATTTCGCAACTTCAATGGCAGGAGCCGGAGGAATCGGAACATCAGGAGCAGGAGCAGCAGCTACTAGCAGCATCATCACATCAGGAGGAACAACGACAACAACAATGTTGACAACAGCAACAACAACAGCCATTCTCGCCGTGGCTTCCCCTCCAATCCTTCGTTATGTTTTGGAATTTTCAGAGCCAACATCATTACTGGCGGGAGCAGCAGAGAGCTCCCAGCCACCGCCAAGTTTTAGCAAGAGGATTGAAATAGAGGGTGAAAAGACTCAAGTGAAAGTCGACAACTTAAGCCCAGCCTCAGTGTATTTGTTTCGTGTCCGTGCCATCAACTCTGCAGGTTCTGGACCACCTTCCGTGCACCTTCTTGTCCGCACTGCCAACGTGCCACCGTCAGTTTCACCCAACAACGTATGTACATACCCATTCACCTATATACCATTTCCTGCTGATATTAACATCTCCATTGTACAATCTATACCTCTATTACGATTTTCTCTTACCACCCACTAAAATAATAATATTTACACAACACAAACACATAAAAACATTGTCGTCCAGCTTTTTTCTTTCTATCTCTTGGAAAATACCAAACATGAAGAAAAAAATCTTATTTGTGATGATTATGTGCCTCGGCGTGTACAACATTTTGTCATTGGAATGCTGCTGCTTTCTTGTTTGCTATTATTGTTTTGTGTTGCAAGCAATTCAGTTCAACTGCAATGATGTGACTCTGTGTGACTATTTTTTCCTCTCTCTCTTTCTCGCTCTTGTCAGTCCACCTTACATCCACAAAAAACCTTTTTACACAAAATGCTTATATAAACATACATATTTGGAGCATTACGTGACAAGAGTTTGTTTTTCTACCAACCAACTTGTGTTTTGATCCTGCAAGTCCAAAAATAAAGAAGGAATCAAGACAGTTGGAAGTCAACACAAGTGTACCGAAAAATTCCTTCTTTCAATTGCAATTCACTTCCGGCAATCGTTTTATATGCTACTACTATACAAAATATATGTACATGTCCATTTATTTGCCTTAGTTATTCTTGTTTTTTTCTGTATACTACATGGCTTCCTTTTGTTGTATAGTTGTATCTATGAAATGCTAGATAACTAGTTTTATTTTGTTTGCTACTCTTCCGAAATAGGCACACACACAGAGAAATACATATAGGACGACTATTATTTTGCTTCAGGTCATTTATAGGTCGATGCTCATTTTTTTATCTCGGTTTCTAGGTCCGTGCTGCCGCTGTGTCATCACATGCTATTCAGATTTCTTGGAGTCCTATTCCCATTGAAATGTCTTACGGAAAAGTTTTGGCTTACCGAGTGCTTATTGGAACAAATGTGTACGTACTGTTTATTCTTATTCAATTTTTGTTTGATTCCAGCACCATCACTGTCACCTAATCGTATTTCCGTTTGGTTTTACTTCGTTGTTTTACGTATCTAACTTAACAAGGTATACTTGAACAACGAAAGAGAAAGCACTTTTGAACTTGGCGATAGTGTGGCTTTTGTATTTATGTACGTGTTTTTATAAATCTATACACAAAATTCAATGCTGACTTTGGAAAATTTTGGAAAGAAAAACTTATTACTCACGTTTCGTGCATTATATACACACGTATTATGTTTGGTATGGGTGCATGGTGCATAAATGCAATGATTGAAAATGAAAAAAAGGATAAAACACATTTTTTTCAAGCGCATTTTCTTTTCTCTTTGATTTTCTAAATTGGTCCGTCAGCTCGGAATATGGAAAGACCAAAGTTATCTTAGTTCCGGTGGCGGCTGCATTTCGGGGCATTAACGGTTACAACAGTAATATGACTTTCCGTGAACATGACTGCTGTCAGACGATAATTCATGGGTTGAAGGCGTACACTCATTATGAAATCCGGGTGGCTGCAAGCAATGTTGCTGGTGACGGTCCCCTCTCAATGCCTTTTACCGTTAAGACGGCGGAAGCAGGTTAGCCCTTTAGTTTTTTTGTTTAAGATTTTTTCATGCGTTAAAATGTTAAAGTTAAGAGGGCAAAGAAAATTCAATTTGTTTAATTGCTCGTTCAGTAAATTTACATACATATTGTTGAGTGAGGTTAAAAATTAATTATGGAAATGTGATTTCATCAGTGCGGGTTTAAATTCTACTACATTTATGGCAACTACACACGCATACTATCCACTTACGCCTTTCTTTCTCACTTTTCCTTTTCTGTTGTAGCTCCAGCATCTCCACCGAGAAACGCTCAATGCGTGCCACTCACCTCTCACAGTATTCAGATTACATGGCAAAACCCGGTAGAAGGCAATGGACCTGTTACAGCGTATAAAGTCATTTTCTACCCGATTACAACACCAACCCCATCACAGCACTCAACAGGAATGAACCAAAGTAAGGAATAATACACCCATAGCAAAAACGTCTAGTAAATTGAGTTTGTATGTTCGCATATTAGCTTTATTCATTCAATTATGCATCAGTAGCTATAAATACATATGAAGGTATATAATCACAGACATTATTTACTACCCTACTGAGGACAGGAGTACAAAACGCTTTTACTACTACGATCATTACGGTTATAAAGCAATTAACCAATAAATTTGCTTCGTATACAGCATAACAGCATATATTTATATAACCTATTTTGTACTTGACTTTTGTGAAATAATTTATAGCACGATGATGCATTACTACACATTTTTATTACCAGAAAAATTATTGAAGTGAAGGAAAATTTTCACTTTATTCCTCTTTAATTACCCTTTTTTTACTCCCATCACGACTATAGGACCAGGAGAAATTCACAGAACATCTGGGCTGACCTCGGTAATTGGTGGCTTACAACCCAGCACAAATTACAGCTTCCAAATCAGTCCAGTGAATATCGCAGGTGAAGGAAGTCAGTGGTTAAACGTTTTTTGCAAGACTTCAGAGGATCGTAAGTGCATTATTATATATCTCTTGACTCACTCTGACTTGCTGTCGTCACTACTTATTTCTTACGCAAGAATATTTTATCAGACAGACAAGATGGAATAAGCAACGAACTTTTTCCCCTAATTGTTTATGAAGAACCTAAATACATCGTTAAACAATGTTCATATTCTTTTACTATAACTTGCAAGCTTAACGTCAGTAAAAGGTCACAAAATTAGACTAGCAATTTTTATACCATACCCACTGAAAAACTCGTCATGTATAAAAATATACGGCACGTGAATTGTAATAAAGGGACAAAACGTATCCATGTACTTTCTTTGAGCCTTTTCTAATTTTCTCTTCGTTGCAGTAAGAAAAAATACATAAATAGTCTTTGTATGTGTGTGCATGTGTTCTTTAATGAAGGTACACATGTATGTCTAGGTATACTCATGAGAATGAACTTTGTTCCCGTATCTTGTAATCTTTGTTCTTCTTTTGCTTTCACCAACTTTCTTCCGTACAGTTCCTTCTCCACCGAGCAACTTAATAGGCTACCCAAGCAGCGACTCTTCCGTTTACATTACATGGACGTTTCCCCGTAAGCCCAATGGAGCTCTTACACATCACACCGTGTACTACAGGTGGGCTGCATGCTACATATTACTACTCCATAATATTATATTACTTTTTCTATGTATAATGTTCTGCTGTGTGTATAGCAAGTCAACGCAGAGAGAGAGAGAGAAGGGATGTTATGAGTTCTAAAATAATAAGGTTCACTTGTCAGTTCATTTCGTTGTCAGTTCCCTAATCCTGTTTGATCTCCGTTGTTACATTATTACCTGAAATGACTCTCTCTCTCTCTCTTTCTTCCACTATTCTTTCTCTCGCTCTCCCACTTGTTTAATAAGATATTCGTCTTTTTTTCATCTTCCCTTTTCTATGTAACCTGTCTATATGTATAAATGCGATACGCTTTCCTTGGCACATCTCATTCAAAGGATAATGGAGAAACCTGGGGATTCGTATGACATAAAAAGAACCGTTTCAGCGAATGTTGACAGTTTTGAGGAGAATGGGCTGGATTTGACAAGATTCAAATACATCTTTTGGGTTACTTCGTCTAATCGACTTGGTGAAAGCCAGCCGTCAGCTCAACTCATTTTAACACCACCACCAATTGGTACGTATGTAAAACCTTTTGACATGATCACTGTAAACAGATGTACAACTCAGCAACAGGAATTTCCTTCAAAAATTTAAACACAAGTTATGATGCCCCATATATATTGTTACTACCTTACATTATATTATTTGAAAATTTGAAGAAGCACACGACAAATATTTATGACTGTATACGCACACTAAAGATGAAATTCAGAGGAAGTTGATTGTAAACATGGCGAAGGTATATATTCCATCCCGGTGTTTAATAACCATCATTATTACATCTACTATTTCATCACTTTACTGCACACACACACATGACATGACATATACTCTCGTATACATTATTAAGCGCCAGGGGGTTAAGCACAATTTTCGTTTGGAATGGCAGTTCTATAACATAAAAACAGCAATAAACTTATGTAAGGACCATTATTACTATTCCTTGCTGAATGGACTTAATATCCACTTTACAAGTGCCACGTGTCATAAATCAAAACTAATTTTGAGTAATGTTCACATTCTCCAATTTAACCTGTCGTAAATTTCAATATTAAAAAGGTTCTCAGCCTACTACCTCGAGTAATATATAATGATGCATATTATTGTGCTCACTGTGAACAAGGTTCTATAAGGGCATTTCAGAGAAAAGAATAGGTAAATACGGTATGGCGTGTGTGTGTGCATCTGCTGAAAAAAATGAGCTTTTGTGTGCACATTCCTTTTGTTTACTCAGAGTATTTTTTTCTACTTCCGCTACCCAATCCCATAAACCGCCAACACCACCACCACCGGTTTTGATTGTGCAACAGTCAGTTAGTGTAGAAGAATGTATTCAATGTTGAAAGAAAGCAGAAAAAATGGTAGGGAAGAAATGTCTGAAAGCGGGTTTGCTATTATTCGTGTGCTTCTTTATTGTATGCTCTTTCGTTGTGCTACTACCTGTATAATAAATTATGGTATTTTCATTGAAGGTTCCGTGCTTAATCTTTGAGTGCACTTGTTATATTATATTGTTATAAGCGAGCAAGTACACATTTTCTCTGAATAGAGCAATGTGCACTCACGCTTTTTTTCTTTTACTGTTGATGTGTAACAAGTCGAGAAAAAAAAGTAATTTGTTTTCTACTCAACAGAGAATAGGAGACATGTGTGCATGTTGTACAATAATAGAAGAAGAAGAAGTGAACAAGTAAATAATTTTTACGGGGTGGTGCGGTGGTGGTGGTAGGGCATAAATGACATCTGAGAGCAATAAGGAAAAGTGACAAAGCCAGGCTATAAAAAAATGAAGACTTATGAAGAAAAGTTTTTTAACGTGTTATATACCTCATTTATATCCATTTTTGTGATGTTGTTGCTGTTATTACTATTATTCTTATTGTTGTTGTTGTTATATATTTTGTGCGTGCCCATGTGTGATTCAGTGGAGACAAGATTGGTAGGCCATTCAAGGACCATAATATCACAGCCTGGGAGCTCATTGAGTCTTCCATGTCGGATTTTGGGATTGGAGAACTTAAAAACTGGGAGCAGCTCGAGCGGATCATCACCCATATTTACGCCGGATTCTGCAGTTTCTTGGACACTAAACGGAAGAAGGGTAGGATTTGATGGGAATGTGTATATGAAGCCGGGACATAGCAGCCTCAGCTTTTTTGGTGTAAAAAGGGAGATGATGGGAAATTACACTTGCCAGCTAAAATACTCCAGCGGCATCACTGGGGGCACCCATTCAAAATCAACCAGCAAAAAAGTAATCAACGGGATGGATCATTCCTCAGTTTCCTTTTCTTCATCATCATCCTCCTCATCTTCTATTTTTCCAGCTCAGTTATCTCCACAGTACAAAACCCAACTGACTTACTCTTTCATCGTCAGAGGTATCGATTTATCATTCGATATTTTTTTAAAAAGAGAAGCCTTTTTTCATTACACATAATATACAATTTCATATTCTCTCGGGCCTCATATAAAAACGATCTTTAGGAGGGAAACGTGCGTACATATATATACCTATGCTATACTGCACTACCATCACTCTGGTGGTAATTGCTTGGCATTTTCCCATTCAGCTGCAAGTATCTTGTGTCTTTGAAGTAGTTTTTTTATGCTGGAAAGATCGCCCACTTACGAAATGAATGTCCAGGAATTCACCCATGATGCATTGGCATAGCAGAGAGATAGCAGCGCAGCACTGTTTTATGTTCCTTGTATTAAGGATAAGCAGGCAGTTAAATAAAGTGTTCACGTAGCAAGACAGATCGTAAAAAAGTGTAGTATGATGATGATGACACACGTTGTTTAAACTTTAACCGATACCCATTTTCATTTTTAAAATTACTAAAGTCTTATTTACTTCTCTTTCCGTGTTTTATTTCTTCTCTCGAGTCACATTTTACACTCTCCCAATTCTCTATACATACAATATGCATTCCATTCTATTTCTATCACGTTTCCCATCAGGTTTATTGTAGGACCCATTCAATTTATGTACCTGCACGACCTAAATGAAAGGTATACATATAGGCAAAAAACAATATATGTTTTATTTGTTTGCTTGTCATCCAACCAAAACGTGCACATCTTCACTGAAATCATAAGAAATATGCCATGTATTTTTAAAGGAATTTTAATGAACCACCCATGTCATGGCTGAAAAATGTAAAATCTCGACATGGTAATCCAAGTGAACAACCACAGTTTGTGTTCATAGTATATTCATTATAAACATGTGAAGAGTATCAAGTCTCGAATCAGTTTTCCATCCTTGCCTTGTTTATTGAACAAAAGCATGGATTGTGTTTTGTGTTATTTTATCATATGCCAAATGCCAACATTACCACCTAAAAAATACAGCCGTAGAATACATTGTGTGTGTAGTCACTTTTTTAACTTTTGCAAATTTTTTAATCAGACTGTGAAATGATAGTATAAACCATTGTTTGATAGTTCTTCTCATTCCAAAATTCAAACAAATGCACGATTCATGCATCACCAAATCCATTTCTAATCTTTTTCAAAACCCAAATCGAAATGCAGACAAAATCCCAATTCATATCCTGCACAATGTATATACCTATGTATGTATATGTATAACTAACGTACATACATCCCATTAGGATAAATAGAAGAAAAAGCCGTCTCTTCAGATTCCATTGTCAAATGTTTCCTTTCTCATTCACTCCACAAAAAAATAGAGCACGCATGTATCCTTCCTTGATAATTCCTTCGCGTTTGCTATTATAGAGATTGCATACTTTCTTTTTCTACATATATATTTCTTCGTGCTGTTGCATAATAAACATAGTTGTATTGTCATACATCAACGTAGCATTGATCTTGTTCATACATACGAGCTAAAAAGTATTTTTTTTCGTAGCAAAATAATTGGGATGCCACACATCAGTTCGTTGTACATTTAATGTTTTACAGATTAAAAGCATGATTCGCTATTCAAGCTTGTAATGATGATGAAAGCAAGTGTACTTGTTTGATATTATTCAAATTGAGAGTACATTACGTACACTGAGAATGCATCAGTGAAAATAACAAAAATGATGATGACCAAGCATAAATTTTGAACGGATTCTCATTTTTTATATATTTTTCTTAGGTCCTCCGTGTATTCCAGAGCCCGCTTATGAACTGCGAAATCGTGATATTTACATTTCATGGAGGGTATTTCTGGACGAGAGCAATGGAAACTGGAGTTGCGATGCTCCTCTGGGATTCATTCTTTACTATCGAACTTTAGGTTCAATTTTGGATTGGCAAAAACTTATTTTTCAACCAACATTGCGAAACCATACGCTAAAAGTGAGTGAGATAAAAAATACGTACAATATATACACTTGCGATTTTTTTGTGTTTTTCGACTAGTGAGTATATAGTATTTTTTAGCACTTCCATCCCATTTATTTTCGCAGATTAAACTGTGTGTAGAGAAAAGGTACAAAAGTACAAGACAAATGGTGATCTCTTTAAGAGCATCTGCACGTTTCAAGTTTACACTCCCTTTTTCTCTCTTATTTTTTTGCTTCGCCACCACATTAAACCACCAAAAAGGAAAACATACATACATTCATTGAATGACCAGTCAAACAGTCTCAAAGTCGGAATGAGTCACGATTTTTCGCTACAAAAAAATATAGTAGAAACTAGAGCGAGAAAAAATCCAACAGGAGATAGTAGCTACATGCAACATGACTATATGCTATATAACAGGAGGAAAGTGTTGTTACTTTAGATTTTGTAACACCAAAAGCCACAATATAAAATATGTACCTCGCAGTATATCCGTTCTTCCCTCACACGTAACAGCCATACGTTAAAGCTGAGAGTATTAACTACACAAGTCTCCTCTTCTTGTCGAGGAGATCTTTTTATGTACGTGAACAGGAAGTTGTAAGTATTGCCCAATGCCCAAAAACACACTCTTGGAATTACCGCTAGCCACTAGCCTGGTTTTTTTATTCCCCTATAAACTGGGAGAAACGATTTCACTTTTTGCCGACACATAACGTATAACAAGAACAACTGCTACAAAGCGGAGCACCACCAAAACAGTCTTACATTTTTGTACTCTATAATAACAGCAAGATCATATACACCAGAGAGCAAAGAGAGAGAGGCGAAAAGAAACAGATAAACTATTGACGATGTATGATGATGAGGTTGATACTCAAATGGAGTATTCCATTCCCCGAAATTGTGAATGAGTTTGTGGGTATTTGGGAATGACGACAACGGGTAAACTTTCAAAGAAAATGAAAAAGATGACCCTTCGATCCTGTTGTGTCCTTTTTCCCTTATTCCAAGAAGCGTAGTATGTATATTATGCTGACGATGACCCACAAAAGATTGCCATACATAATATAAATGAAAAGACAGTTCACAAAATAGTAACAAAGTTATCAATAAGATCCACTCAAGAGTATAGGGTAGTTAGTTGGATTGGATGCTGTTTTTTTTGTGTGAAAACATGTTATGTGTTTTTTTGTGAGTGAGAGAAGATGGTAAAGAGTTATTTCCTCCAGTAGTGTGCATCCTTGCCAAAAGGCACTATTACGGATTATCAATACTATTCAACATTTTTGAGCAAGTGTGCTCATAAAACGTCCATTGGAAGCGGCAGTAGTGGGTAGGGGAGTGCGACGTTGGTTTTTAGACAAGCAAAACACAACACAACACACATGTATGGAATGGAACTGATGATTCCGATTATGATATGATCATCACATCATCTTTGCTGTTTGTAGTGTCCTTATACCACGGGATGAAGTATATTAAATATATATTGTCTCCTTCTATTTTCCACAGAGTGTAGCCAGAAAAAAATTACTCTGCTAAGCAGATAATAACAAAAGCATCATCATCTACCTATATAACAAACATAATATGACACATGAAACGTGAAATAAAAAGTTTATAATAGCAGTGTCCTCACTTTATCTATATTGTACCCTGGTATACGTACGTATATCCACTTGCGCGTTAGTGAATGAGCTTGGTAATCTTCGACGATGAGAGCACCCGGCTTTGAAAAGAAAGGGAAATTATTGTGAAAACGCTCCAATGCTCACTTTCACTGGAAACCTTGTTGTTGTTGTTATTGAAGTAAGCTTTTTCTCCATTTTATGCTCACTCAGAACAACACTGACAGTTTATTGTCCCTTGCTCAATGGTCAGTTGAGCACATGAAAAAATGGATGATACATAAATACATACATCCCTATATGGCTACTATAGTATAGTTAGTTAACTACATAAAAGAACCATGGTCCGTGTGTACCGTGTATGTGTAACATTTTAAATGACACATGCTTTCATTCAGTTTCCAAACTTGTTGTTAAAAAATAGATGAACAAAAATAGTAGTAAAAATGAATGCATTCAGGTTTATTTTTGCAACTTATTGCTTGTTGTACAGTTTACAGCTTACAGATCAAGATATTGGAGATTCAGTCGTTTTCAGTTGATATACAAATAAAAGTGGATTTAAGTGCATTGGAGTAAAGGAGTTCATGCTGTGTGGTGAGCGTGCCTGTCTGAGTGTGAAGATGACTTTTTTTACTTCGCTTTCCATTACTCTCACTCCTCATTTCAGATCAGGGTTCAAAAAATAGGAAATTGATGGCTTAACTTTCTCCCTTGGTGAAAAGAAACGTGATCCGATTCGCAAAGTTTATTTTACTGTTTTCCCGTTTCCCCCGTTTGTCTATTTTGTTTGTCTGGATAAGCAACAGCTGACGGCGGCGGCAGTAATAAAGAATGTTTAGCTCATCTAAAAAGACTTTTCCTATACTTTTACTTTTTACGGTAAATTTAGCCCGTTACACAAGTTAAGCTATCATTCAGTCAGCTTTGTAAAGAATGAATCCCGCTATTTAATGCCACCTTTATTTATGTACATCTTGACAAAGAGAATGAATTGCAAATAAAATAACGTACATATATTTTGCAGATTCAACTTTAATTATATTGTCTAATAACTTTACATAAACACTTATAAAAATGTTTTTTTAATGTTGGAATTTTTCAAAACATTATATCTGATCATGTAAAAAAAAGAAAAATATATAAAAGAGCAATGTTGTCATATTTGTTATTTTTGTATAGAACATCAATTGTGGAGCCATCCTGAACATGTACATGGTAGCGTTTAATGAGTATGGGACCAGCGGTGACAGCCCATTAATGAGTGTTGTTGTTTTCCAACAAGTTGGCCACTTTCCTTCTTCCAATCAACTTATTGTGGCCAATGTGAGCTCCGTGGGATTCAACTTTTACAGTTTGAACACCAACTCAACATATTGCCCCACTGAGAAAATCGGAATCACATTAAAGGAATGGAGAGGCAGTGATGGAGTGACAGGTTAGTGAAATGTCTATATATCCACTGCTACAAACTTTCTCTCAAACTTTCTTTTTGGTTCAATAAAGTTTTCAAAGGAAAAGTAGAATATCTATTATATATACTATCTAATTGCGTATGTGGGGTGTATGCACATCATTTTGCATTGATTCACGTAAATTTACCTTGCTTTTGTGGCAATCAAAGGAACATTTTTTTCTATGCAGTGACCATATTATGACTTGTGGCAACTAGATAGAAAGTTTACAGGGCACATATAAAATTCTTAACATACAAATGCTAAGTAAATCTGGAGAAAAGTTTTCAAATTTCTTTCTTTTTTGTATAAAAATCCAATTGCAGAAAAAGATGTAAAGTTCGAGTTCCGGAACGAGTACTGGATTGATGGGTTGAAGCCAACCACTCCATATGAAATTGTTCTCTCCGCCTTTGGCTATTCCACATCACGAACGGCTTCATTCACTTTTACAACGCTTACAGAACACGGGGGTAAGTTAAGTAATAGCAATACGCACCGAAACACGTTGATCAAAATTAGGTGAAGTGTCCGTGCATGCTTGCCTGGCTGGAGTGTATTATGTATTTGCAAAGATATAAACATCCCGAATCACACGTCTCTATGATGTTTTCAAACTAAATGCACTTACTTACATATACACACACAAAACAAACTAAAAGGAGAACAAAAAAGTTAATTCACTTTATTCTACTCACACAAAATAACCAAATTACGCATCAGCTTGGAAAAACATTCTTTTTTTACAAGGAGCAGGCAAAATACCTAGTCAAATAATATGTATTAAAACTAAAAAAATCTTCTCACGCCTCCTATAACAAATGCATACCCAGTTTTGCATGACCTTCTCAAAAAAAAAAGCTTTTCCCTTAATCTGTAACATCCATTATAAATGAAAGAAAATTTCTGTCCTTGCATAAAATTCTAGAGCAAGAGGAGGGGAAATAGCAAGAAGACTTTTTTCTGTTCTGTTCTTTTAAAAAAAGCGCATGGGGAATAAAGGACGGATAAAAAGGAAAAGATGATTTTTATTTCTTATTCCGTGCAAGAATTTTCTCTCTTTTATTTGATTGTCCAACAACAATGCATCATCATGGGATTTTTTGTGGTTTTTCATTTGACACGTTACAGAAACTCCTAAAAACATTCTTTTTTTACAAGGAGCAGGCAATATACCTAGTCAAATAATATGTATTAAAACTAAAAAAAAGCTTCTCACGCCTGCTATAACAAATGCATACCCAGTTTTGCATGACATTCTCCAAAAAAAAGAAAGTTTTTACCTTAATCTGTAACATCCATTATAAATGAAAGAAAATTTCGGTCCTTGCATAAAAATTGAAGAGAAAGAGATGGGGAAATAGAAAGCAGACTTTTTTCTGTTCTGTTCTTTAAAAAAAGCGCATGGGGAATAAAGGGCGGATAAAAAAGAAAAGATGGTTTTTATTTCTTATTCCGTGCAAGAATTTTCTCTCTTTTATTTGATTGTCCAACAACAATGCATCATCATGGGATTTTTTGTGGTTTTTCATTTGACACGTTACAGAAACTCCATCAGAGGATATTCTCGGCACTCACAAAGTGACGAGTGAATTGGCTCCATTGTATAGAAAGTTAAAATATCTCGTTCCTGTCGCGGTGTCTATACTCGCAATAATCGTGGCTACTGCTGGAGCTTTCATTTATTGTCAAACAAGTAAGAAAAGTGCACATTTTTAGTAGAATAAAATGAAAAGAAAAATATATGTTCTTGTCTTGCGAGTAGTAGAATCATATGTATTCCCTTATAGTATAGCATGCCTGCTCATAGTTATACAATATATTGCGTTTGTTTGAAGAAGAAGTAAAAAACGTTATTCAACTTTTGTTTGCTGCTCTTTTGGGAATTTGGTAGAAAAAAGACGGAACAGTGAACAAGAGAATTCATCAAAACGAACGAATGAAGATATGTACGGGCACAATCAACGAAAAAGCATTCCACATGAAGAGCAGTACTATTCTGGCTTGCCATGTCCTCCATCATGTACCCCGGGTAAGATAATAAGCTCTTGTATTTTTTTGTCCTATGTATAATCATAAATGTATAAATTGAACTGCATAGTGCAAGTACATCTACAAATATAAATCTAAAGTAAATTTGAAGAGGTTCGATTATGAATTTTATTACGTGTCTTTGTGTTCGTTATAAGTTTTTACTATAAAGTACTTTCAAGTAATAAAGTAGAATATAAGCATTTAGTAAATTGTAGTTTATTTTATTTATCGGTCACACATTCTCAAAAAAGTAATATTCTCCTTCATGTGGAATATAGGTTTGGAGGATATCTCCCCTTACGCCACATTCCAAATCTCCGATCCCAAGAAATTCTGCGAAGAAAGTTTCAGTCAGGAGATAGTGGTGGCAAAGTTTCATCCTGTCATGCATGGAAACATGCATGGAGTCCCTCGAGGATCTCGTGACAAATGGATGGATCGAGATCCAAGACATCTACAAGATTCCGAGGATTCGGAAAGTGAAAGCACCCAAAGATACTCTGTGATCCCTCCACAAAGACCTCGTCTGAATAATACTTATCAAATCAGCCCTCCTCAAGCCTACCATTATCGTCAACAGCAGGAACAACCCCATCATCTTCTGGGGCCCCCACCACCACCACCGCAGCAGCAACAACAAATAAACCAGCCGTACTCCACGACTGATTCTGATGGCTATACCATCAGCATGAACATAAACACGAACACCCATAAAAGCAACATGAAACACTCACAATCCCATCTTCAAAGAGCACCACCACCACCAGAATCAGACGAATCTCCTGGTGCTTCTTCCTCTGATCTATCGATACCAACTGTGACAGAGCCGAGGAGGCATACGAACACGAAAGATAGGTGGGTGTAATATGTATGTACGTACACATATTATATTTAGCACACTTTACCACACCAATTCAAAAGCATTTTTGTTAAAATTAATCGCATTAAGTATCCTACTACCAAGATATAACAAGAAGTAATCTAATTTTGCGTTGGGTACTTTTGATTTCTGTGTGTAGGAGAACCATGAAAAGGAACTCCAAAGAATATGATCGTGGTGGTGGTGTGGATGGGACTAATCACGTAAAAGGTTCTTCAACTAACCCTCGACATGGGAAACGCAAGTCCGGAAACTCTGACTACTCAATTGCTGTATGATAAAGGGAGTAAATTAAGGTATTATACAATTCTAGCTTTCCAAGGACCGACCGAATCATTCTGACTGACTGTGATGTAAAATTTAAGAAACAAAAGTAAATTATGACGATTATTATATGAGAACAATATACATGTATAACTCTATCGCTACATCCACTCCATCAACCTCGACTAGAGGTGAAGTGTGTCATCAGCAAAATATATACTAACGGCATTTTATTTGACAGTACATAAAAATTCTAATAAAATACAATTTTTCATGTTGCTTCCTACAACAAATCACGTGTGTTTAATTTCAATCAATCTCATAAGCAAATTGCTAAATAAACATATCATCAACTGCCTTTCAATTCATAACAAATTGTTGTATAATGAAATAATATTTACATGATTATAGACAGGCCACTAACAATGGTTTAAATCGTTAATAAGATGTTCTAGTTCGTCGATTATTTCCGTGATCTCTTGGACTGTATTGGTTTGCCAACGTGGCGTTCATGTGACCGTACATAGCGTCATACGGAGAATTCCGCAAATTTCCCGCTTTCCTCCTCTTCCGTTCACACTTTCGTAGCCTTTTCTCGATTACTTCTTTTAGATTCTCGAACAACTGAAATGATAAGTTGAGAAATATATGGTAAGTTAAACATACCATTTTGGCAATGAAAAATTAAATGATTTGCAAATAATCTACACATCTGTTGTGCAACATCAGTTTGATTTATGATCTATATACCGTATCAACTTCTGCACGAATGATATTATCCGTATATCCAATCCGAGCATAAACTCTTCTCAGTAGAATTTCCCCAAGCACTACATCAAATGAAATATATATATTTATATATATATGTAATTGTTATATAGCATTTCTATAAAGAGTAAGTAAATTGTTTTCCAATAAGGCTTACTAGCATTCGTTTTAGTTTCATGGAAGTTAAGAGTTATTGGCCAATTCATCGGTAGCTCTTGCTGTTGTGGTTGTTTTTGATGATGCTGATTAGATGACACTTGGGTAAAATAAAGAATTGTAATTGTACAAAAGATGATCGTATGAACTTTTTCACTCAAATATCCCATGTTTAATTACAACGCGAATACAAAAACCAAAAATTTCGAAAGAAAATGTACTGGCAAATCAAATCTTTGTGGTTACATTGAGTGAGCACAACAGACACATATGGTGACAGAAGGTTAAAACTATTGCGACACTTTGCATTAAAAAATAAAACTATTTTTCTTGATATTTTATTTCGTGTGAGCAGACGGACAAGTTACTATGCTTGAATCCTTTACCAAAGTGAAAACTAGTCTCCTCTGAAAAAGGGTCTGTACTCTGTACACTACAATGACTACAATAATTTTACTGGAGCATGACACTGAAATTTTCCATGACATGCTGACTCGCTGCCATGTCCAAAAAAAGTGCAACTGTGCAACGCATGTTGCTTTTAGTTGTGCCGTGTCAATTACGTACATCCTCATTAATGACATGATCAAGTTCACTTGACTTTATTTTACTTAGGCAGGCAGTGCATAAAAAAAATCAGTGAAGAGTACAAGCTATTTTTCGGTTGACAAAGGTTTAGTTTAGTTGACAAAGTTGCAAAAAATATTGTATGCCATTTGGCCCATCGATGATCCATTTTATTTACAACTCGTCCGCAATAAATGTTTCCACAAACGCAATTCAAAAGTGCGAACAAATGTGAGCGTGATCATACCATGTACTACAAAAGTGGTCAATGTGGCACGAGTGCGAGCGATTGGAGCTCTTCATCGTTTAAAGTGACGTGTTTTGACATTTAAAGACAAAATAATCATTGTTAATAATAAATATTTAGCATTTAAAGTCGTAAATTTTCCCCTTCCATATAGCGTTTTTTTACATTGCAAAAAAAGTATTACATAATTTTATTTTCACTGATCCTCAATGAGGATTTCTCATGAGCTACTCAAAAAGATGAATCCCACCAAATTCCACACCAATAAGATTGGCAGATAGTCATATAGGCGACAATGATGATGATTAACTGATCTATTTTCAAAGATAATAATAACCACATCTTTATGTGTCATGCTTAAAAAACCAACAGGCGCTGCTCAGCTAAAATACTGACAGGTTCACTGACTGATGGGTTTAACTTTTACAGAAAAGTAGCAACAAAAATCCATTATAACTTTGTTCAAATCTCAAACAGGTTGACAAAATAGGTTAGTGATGTGGGTAAATAATTATAAAAGGATTACGTTTTGCCCAATTTTCCATCATGTCATAACATATCATTTGTGAAGCAAATTTTCCCTAGGTTCCAACAGCTCATTCCATATCAAATAGTGGGTATAAAGTACACAGGTCCGCTGATTCAGAAGAACAGCGCTGAAAATTGACATTCCGTATTTAATGAGGGAGACCGGAAGCCAAATAACTGCCTTTTCCCGAACATCGCACTATTTTGCAGTGTACAGCTATTCTACATAATCTCACACGTCAAGTTTACTTTCATAAACAAAAGTAGCCTGACAGACCTAAGCTTACAGTTTAGTATGTCACATTCTCAAAATTATTTAGGCATGATGCAGCTTCTCCACGTTCTGAGCCAGAGCCAACAACCAACATTTTCACTCGTCGCTTGTATTTGAGTAGGATTAATAGCAAAAAGCGTGAAAATATGTATATATACATTACAGCCGTATTATTATGCATGTAGGTAAGCGTATTATTTTGAAATGCATCATATATATTTATCGTAGAATTATTTATTTAATTGACAACTTTGTGAACATTCTTATCCTTTATCCTCTTGTAATTACACAAAACAAGGAGGACGTCAACATTTGAAATGTGCATTTTTCCGTGTTCACCATTCCATTGGTGTAAAGCTTAACTGGTCGCAAGTATGTTAATGGGTTATTTTGTAAAAGTGAGATTTTCAAATGGTGAGATATGGGCTGTAGAACCTACTACAAGGAAAATGGAACGTAAAAATTTATTAACCAAAATGAGATGGTAAATTGGTAAGCTTCATTTGAAGTTAACCCTCATTAAAGAATGAAAATTTCAACAACTTTTTTTTATTTACACAAAATGATCATGATCATCAACATCATATTATATGGCATTGAAAAGTTTTACATTTAGTCGTAAAGTAAATAAACAAAACTCCCCCTTTCGCTCATAATACCATTTAACACTCCATCATGTACAACAAGGTAAACAAACATGACTTGCCACTTTTCTACCAACCAACAATTTATTTTACCATAATACAACTTTCATAATTTAAGCAACAAATCCTGCCTTAAATTCTTCATGTTTGAGAAATGGGGCACGAAAAGGCATCATAAAACTTTTTGCTACTTTGCTTTGATGTATTCCATGCGAATCTGGTTGTCTTTTGGAGAATTTAAAAATGGAAACTGCATCTATTCAAATTGATTCAACTCCATACACATCCATAAAGTATCCAATATATAATGTTGAAAATGATAAAGGAAATCGGGAATAGATATCTGGCGGTAACATCAATTCTCTTGGAGGTTGAGGCGTATTTCCGCGATAGACATCCGTAAGAGCCTTCTGGCTCCTGGCCAGCAAGCTCATGGTGATTTTTTGCTTTGGTCCGTTTATCAAATCTCGTGGCATAGTTGACCAAAGCGTATTCTAATAAGGCAGCAAAAATAAATACAAGGCAAGTTCCTGACCATACGTCCAGCGCCTTGATGTATGACACGGGTGGAAGATTCTTGTTCATGTTTGATTGCTGTGTAGCCATCGTCAGCAAACTACACGTAGTTTACAATTACAACAACAAAAATATACATTGGAAAAAAATATTGTTTACATTGACAGCTGCCTCTGTTTTTGGTTAGTTTGAAAATGGTTTTGTATGAATGCTTCAAACTTGGCACTTACGTTGTGATGCCTAACGCCGTTCTTGCCGGTACAGCGTTTTCATCAAGCCAGAATGACACCCATGAGACGATTACAAGCATGATACATGGAATATACATCTGAGTCAGGTAAAAGGAAAAGTTTCGAGTAAGAGTAAATTCGGCACGAAGGCACGAGTAATTTCCAGTAAGTGTTGGACGATCACATTTCTCTGTCTCTATATTTATAAGTGAGAATCTAGGCAAGGTTATATTTGGCAACTGGATGGGATCCTTTTCACGCCACTCGAAAGCCAGATCCTGTACTGAATTTAACATCATATTCACAGCCACTTGGGTTTCATCACTGGTCGAATGCCCACCCGAAGGTCTGATGTTTGTGTCGTACGTGCCATTCCCACTTAATATCTGATCTAAAATTTGTTTCTCCCGATGACGTATTTGTACTCTACTCGACAATAACGATCTTCGTTGACACTGAGCTGGCACTACAATGGTGTCAAGCAAGCCACAAAAAATTAACAACTTTAGCACATTTAAATGTTTTGACATTTTACTAATTTACTGCTGCAGTATAAACAAAAGGGGCAGTGATGCAGAAAATAATAGCGTCAAAGTGAAAATTTGATCTCCCAACTCAAATTCATGTTTATGTTTATCTACACTGTTTGGACAGAAGGATTTTTGTGATATACATATTATGTTAGTGTAACCCAAAGGGAATTTTTGGGTATAAAAAAAGATAAACTTTTTGCAGAGAAATTGTGTAAAGAGGAAAAATAGTATTTCTATGAAAATTCGTGCAAAACTTCCAGCTTCTCTGTCTGCTGTACAAATTCTTGTTATCACTCTGCGGTCTGAACGACAAAAAAATATCTTCCCTGTCCTCACAGAACCAAGCAATTGGAAGATACTTTTGCATTCGTATTCTTCCGGTTCAGCAGTTAATTAAAAGATTTAAGCGACAAATCTCCAAATGGCGATATGAATACAAGAAGCATACATGTCTATACTCGTTGTTGATATTCTTCAATATTAGCAACAAGAAAGCATCTTTCGATAGTCATTCAGATTGGCAAAAGTCTAACACCAAATACATTCATATTATACATACATACGTGAAAAATGTTACAGGAGTATACTTTCTCGGTTATTATCTGGTTAAGATGAAGGTATATGGGGAGAATAGAAAAGATATGTGGATCTTTAAAATGTATCAAGAAGCAGCTCTAAATTATCAAAACCAGAACACAGAACAGTAAAGAAAGAGAGAAAAATAATAATAATAAGACGAAGGGAAAATAGACGAAGCCACCTATGTTCCTGTGAAGTTTGAAGCGTTTAAAAGTTATAAAGGCTACAAAATCACTTGAGTTTCCCGATGAACGCCTTCTGTTGTATTCTGAGAAAAATAAATACATTTAAAAGCAGATTCCTCCTTTGCCGGTTTTGCAGTCAAGTATTATGGTTATTTGGTGGGCAGAGAAAATAGTTCGTATTGAAAGTTGGGCTATTTTACCAACATCACAATGACACACACATACAATTTTATTATGCTATTATGCCTCGAAAAATTTACCTCCTCTTTTATTACACTTCCATTGCTTACATTTGGCTGTCTAATATATTGCAAAAATCATTTGTACAGATTTTTTTGTTGTGTCATGAATCAGGGTGTTTATTTGAAAAATGTTTTGCATAAATCTACTTATTCCGCATACCTCGTGATCGGATACAAGATCATTAACTTTTTGCTAACGGTGTAGCGGATGGATCATATAATGCGGATGGAGATGCGAAGTATAAGCAACAGGGTTGTATGTCAACGGCAATACTCCGGAGTACTAAAGTTGGAAATGAGCCGAAACGGAGAAACCAAAAAAAATAGTGATAAATTACGGTTTTACTTTGCACTTTTGAAAGATATTTTATTTCTTGCCAAGAATGTTGTTTTAATGCTATGTGCATGTATGTATATATGTAGTATTTGTAAATGTCTTTTAAATGGTAATATGTATGTGTTTGCACACACACACCAGGAATGTCATATTTATAGGTAAAGTGAGGACAATATCGGAAGTGTGTCCAATATTGGTTCCTCGCTTGTCTACAAAATAATGTCATACAGAGTTACACACACATGAAGTGGACCTTTAAAGCATTATATTGTTTTCAAACATGCTTGTTAGTAGGTCACCTTCACGAAATGTGGAGCTTTTGTGCTACCTACTTGCAAGAAATATTTGGAATAAAAAAGTGATCTCAAAATGTTCACCGTTTATTATTAGCAATAAATCGTGTGGTGTTTTTGCCAGTTACGCCCATCATTTCATATTTATGCATGCCTTTTCCACTTTTGTGCACAGTAATTATTATAGTATCTTAATTAGCAGAAAGGAAATAGGCTCATTGACCGTGTTTCTCTCTAGGTGGCTTACTAAATTTCTCGTTTTTGTTTGTCACTCACTCTAATTCCTTCTCCTTTTGATTATGAAACCTAAAACTTATTGCCATCTTATTGAAAGACACTTTTACATGAGAGTATGCTTTATTTTGAAGAACTATGATACAGCCTTTATTATTTGCTGGCATGTAACTTAATACGCAATCGTATTAATGGGTAGCTGTAAATTCCTGGACCTGATTTGTTTTCACCAATTAGTTCAACGTTATGATTTACTGTTATGCGCCCTTTTCAGATAGTATTGCGTGTATATTATTCATAACAAGCAAATTTTAATTGTTATTACTAAAATTAAAATGCAATAGTAATCGCAACCATTATTACTTGTAACTTTTAGAAAAAATATCGCGTATATTTATTATTGCAGATATATTTGATATTAAAAATTATGGTACTTTATGTAATTATTAAATCTTTCTTCTTACGACAACATCAATTATTTTGTACTTCTCGTTCTCGGAGTTGTTTTATAGTAAAACTGCAAAATATAATTGCACATTATACACACTACAAAGTGCCCAATAAAATATTTTATACGTACAATACAATGTATAGCTATATTACATTTAGTTGCATATCTATATAGGCACATGACTTGACATAGTCATTAGTCAATATTCTGGCATGAAATTAAATTCAATCAAACCAGTCTACCGGCTTTTGACAATGCCCAGTGCTTGTTCGGTACAAGCCTTGACTGCATCTTGAAGCTCCAACGAATACGGCCTTTAATTTCATCCGTGGAGAACACTCTGGAACTAGTTTATCTGATTTAAATGAAATAATACCACGAGTGACTTCATCTTTAGTTATGTGCACTTCACACTGACTACCAACTTCAACACATGATCCGTTAGACAAGGGAACTAGGTCTTTTCCCTTCATGTTGGGACTCTGCTGTGCTTCTTCGTAGCAGAAATTTCTTTCGCATACAGCGTCCGGGAAACTTTCACGTGTAATCACTATCCATTGACCAGGTTTACAATATCCCTTCAAATTCATGGACATAATAAGTTTTAGTAAGGCTGTAATTTTAATTATAATAATAAGAGGGTTTAGCAAATTTTATTTTGATATTTACTTGCTGATAAATTGGATAACACCGATTTGTTTCCTTGTGGTACACCAAAATCCTCTCAGAAAAACTGTCACAGTCACATTCTCCATTTCTTGTTCCGTTAATAGAATAGATTCTCATGTTTTCCCAACAAGGTTCTTTCCCCCCTTCGTCGTAACATCCTCGGATTGTCGAATTAGGGTGATCATAAAATAGGAAGGTTCTATTGCATGATACATTTGGTGGGGATGGTCTGTCAAAATTTAAAAAAAATAATAATACAGATAAATATTAACGTTCATTTACTGCAATACAATAATTCTATAAAGTTTACCTAGCATCACTGTTTCCGGTTGTGGGTGGTAAGATTGACAACGGTGGATCTTTTCGAGATCCGGAAATGCTATTTCCCGATTTGTTTGAGATTAATAGCAGTACAAATGGTGAATATAATAATTCCAACATGCTGAGCAACATAGTGGCTAAAACGTGATTAATCTTTGGTCTAACTTGAGAGAGAAAAGAATGAAGGCGTATTATATCGTGATGCGATCTGACTAATAAATAATGTACATTTTCTCAACTTCATCTTATATATACGTGCGTCTCTTTAATAATAATTACCTACGGACTTGGAACATTTTGCAGAGGCTTTCAATATTAATTTCATACATCTGTTTAATAGCACTCTTCTATATTATTTATTTTTTTAATCCGGTTCGTTGCGTCACATTACTTATGCAGCATGTAAACATGATGATGATAGATTTATGATCTTATTAAGCGCGTCTTTGGAATTCCTTGAAGCACTTTTAGTGTGAAAATGAACTCATGAAAGAGTTGATATATTGTGTATAATTTACATAAATACACACAACATGTAATGAATGGACAATTCAAGTTAGTAATAATAAATATAAAATATGATGTCCTGGAAGAGCACAAGAGCAGAGCACACTGGTCTAATTGCAATGTTTTTGCATCAATGAAACTCTAGTCTTTCAATCACTGAACTTGAGCAAAATACTTTCTTTCCCAAATGTACGCTGAACTTTGTGCATATTTTCTAATTTATAAAAACTTTATTATAAGTAACAGATTAGATACTTATATATATGTATGCGTCATTGTACAAAGGTGTTTATAAATACTATACTCTCATACGTTTGCTGCGTAAAAATTATCAAGAAATACTTTGTAGATTGAAGGCTTAGTCCAATCATATTTTGCGATTTTGGAACCGAGGCTAGTAAGGTATGTGTTAAATGGTACTACCGAGTGAGACAAGATCAATTAATTTTTATATGTTAACCCTGCATGTTAAATATTATTCGGTATTCTAAATGCGATCGGGTAATACAACTAAAAAACCACGAACATATTTCTATTTATAAATCACGTTTATTCATGAATCACGTTAATTCTTAGAAATATAATCATTGCAACGGTTTTACCCAAATGAGTCATGTGTTGTGTATTTTGTCAATGTTCTTCGTATTTAGTCTCAGGTCATCTCCATTTTGATTAAACAGTCAAAATATCAGCAATAATGACATCATAAGATTTTTGCATAATGCAGTGTTTCCTTTTTTACACTAAATTAAACTGATTGCATTACCGTACTAATGTTCCTAGATATAAAATACATCATTAAAATAGCATAATTATTTACTGATATTAATTTAATAAGACAATTTGAAGCCGGAAACTTATAAATTAGTTTTCAGTCTAAGATAGTTTACAAAAGACATCTTACGCCATTTATAGAGGAAAATATACTTAAATTTTAATAATTATGTGCATTCTACATTATTACAAGGAACCTAATTTCTAAAAAATAAAATGACTTTGGTATATAATTTTTAAAATATTGAATTATTTGGTAATAATTTGATAATAATAGCGATTTAACTTAAGAGGAAAAAATAATTAAAATAAATGTTCAAAAACTAATTATAAAAGCTCAAGTACTTAAGTACTTCGCATCGCAGTACTACTACTAACATCCCTCTAAACTTTAATTCAACTTCTATACTGGAAATAAAAAAACGTACGGTTTTTCTCCAACTACGTTGGTTGTGAAGTCTTCTTCTAAAGGTAGCAATTCTTATAAAACGTTTGGACTGGGAGTTGGTGGTTTGATTTTAGATGAGGCTTTTGGTTATTACGACTTTTTCAAAAAATCTACTGAAATTTAAAGCGTGATATATTGTACACATCCTGTTGTGATCATTCTACGAATACCTTCTGTCTTCTCCACAAACATTGTCATTTGAAGCTCCTCTGGGGCATTGTGCAACATCAAAAGAAAAACCCAAATTGACTTATTTTTTGTTGTAAGATAAACATGAAAAACAATGAAAACATACATTATTATGGATCAGGATTATGCATGTAATACCTTTCCACAAAGCCGGCAATATTTCCTTCCTTTTTTCACCTGTGTATTTTAATCACTCAACTGTCCACATCCACCTGGAATAGGCTAATAAAACGCGATGTCGTGTGTATTGTTCCATTTTCCTTTACATTTCTCTCCTTGTGACCAGTAATATGACAGTCGTGGGCACGTAACGTTTAACACATATTCATATGCATGTATACATACGCTCCTACGACAGCCATATAGCGTAGCATTTAATCAAATCAATGAAACTTATTGATTTTTCTAAATGAGGTAAAACACTTTTATGGTGTTGTGGTGGTTGGTTGCTTCGGATAGTTTATTTTTCCATAGTCAACACACGTCAACTGTATAAAGTTTCGTCACACTCGCAACTTATAACGAGATCAAAATGATATTGTCAAATTATATCGTTTTTTGTCTGCAATAAACTGTAAACTGCTTTTCATAAATAAACGGATATGGGGCATCAGTTTTAAATAAAATCAACTCCAGTTTAATTTGGATTCGAAACAACTCACGTGAAGTAAACTTGACAATGGAGCTAGAAGGAAAGCAAGTTCGTATTGGTTTAATTGGGGCACCTTGCATAGGAAAAGTACAAAAATAATTTTATAACAACATATGTAAGCATTTAGGTAAAAGATTAAGTTTTTATTATTTATAATTGTTCATTTTGTAGACGTGCATCGTAAGGAGGTTTGTGGAAAACACATTTCACGGGAGTCAGTACAATCCAACACCTGGGGTGGATTTCTACTCAAGGAGAATGAGCGTTAAACCACTGGGTACAATAACGCTTATTATTATCGATATCGCAGGAAGCTCAATCAATTCAAGAATGCTCCCAATTTATCTTCATGGGATTGATGTAAAATTAAATTATGCATCTAAACTAATTTGTCCGCCTAGACATGACTAACAGTTTTTTAAATACATATTATTTTCCACAACT
>JAITYZ010001747.1:0-15308 GCA_027744595.1 Paronellides praefectus | reverse complement strand
AAGTGAACAAATAACAAGCAAAATGTGATATTATTATTCGTTTAGAGAAAAGAGAAACAAAAACAAAGTAGGAAAATGAAAGCAATCACAAAATACAACGTATGAAAATGCTTTATCATCCATCCATACAAGCACACATACACAAACCACTGTAAAGTTTAGCTTTCGTATTGCCTTTGCCAGAGATGAGTTTACTAAAAAGAATTAAATTCAACTTGGTATGTTGTGTGCATGATGATATTCATAAAAGCTGTGCTATATAGTCGAAGAAACCATCTCGGGTGACGGCGACAACGTTGTTGTTGATGATGATGACGATGACATGACAGACATGACAAAAAAATCTTTGTATACACAAAACTGAGACATCTTATTTCACTCTATTCTTATCATAATACCAGCACAACAACAAAAAAGGAAACACAAGTAAAAAATAATAATAAATCCCTGTAACGTTTCAGCCAAGGACCTCTGTTTTGAAAATTACTAAATTACACATAATGTGTCTTGTGGTATAGCTTGTTTGTATCATGATGTAAAAACCGTGAAAATCCTTCTTGACACTCTGAGAATCCACATCCGGGGGGTTGGTCTCAGAGATTGGCAAATAGGATGATGGATTGATCACTTACGAAACTTATTTGCAAAGTGTAAAACAAAGCCACTCTCATTCTGAATGAGTCATTCCCAATATATGAAGTTCACATGGAAGGATGGCCAGACGTAATCTCCATTATAGTAAAGGGGTTCTCCATTATAGCGAACCGCACATACTCAAAGTTTTAGGATTCACAAAATGGTTATTGGTCTAGTCATATTTTATATTTTATTCATATTATGCGACTGAGCAAAGCGAGGGACAATTTACAAGTACTACAATATGATTTTTACAACTTGATCATCATCGTCGCCGTCGTTGTAGTCGGGAGCCAGACAAGGCACAAGAGTAAAATGGTAATGTATTATTGCATAAAATATGACGACAGCCACCAAACCAATATATAACATTTCAATACAAAGTGACATTGTTTTGTCTTTCTTTGCAAAATAATACTACAACTCTCCATTCCTTTGGGAAAGTAAATAAAAAATTGCCACCAAAATTATTGCCTATATTTTCTTATCTAAATAATGTATTATTGGATGTTATTACTATTATGTATTATGTTGATGGCGTGATTCGGGATTGTGAATGTGAACGCTGTAATATAAGAACACAATACCATTATACAGAATGCCACAATACGACGACCTACTATTATGGCGCAATCGTGATCTCAAGAAATGCATTTATTTGTGGCAAATGCAGATTATAGTATAATCATTATACTGGCAATCAAAAGAACTCTATGTTGTTGAGCTAAATTCTAAAAAAAGTGTCCAAACTTGCCATTCTGAAGATGTAAGAAAGAATACTACAACAACACAAGATTGAGCGTAATGTGTTATGCAATTTCCATATACGAAAGTAAAATAAAATACCTGAGGTAAACTGTGTGCGTAATAATAAATGGCTTCTCTCACGATACACTAAACATTTCCATTACCATTCCAGTGCAATATGCATACTGCTACTGTTCACCATTAAACCCACAATAACAGCATTGTACACTATTATCTTTTCCTCCATTACATCCACCATTTACCTAACCACACATGCAAGCGCTTATATACTTCCTTTTGCACGTTATTTTTTCAAGTTAAATGTATCACATCACACAAGATTCCTTTAATGGTAATATCTCTGAAATCTCAAAATCACTTAGGAAAACAATAAGATTATGGATTGCACTGCTTATACTGCCACTACACTGTAACTTGTGTTCCTCTCTGCACATCTTTTTTTTTGCTCTCCTGTCATCAAGCAGGTATGCACATGCTTCTTGATACTTATTCAATACGTGACTTGACTACCACATTTTTTATAGAGAATTATAGAGAGAAAAGGGAAAGGAGAAAAATAATCACCAATGTCATTCCCTCCTCCTCGCATTTTGCAAAGAAATCACGTACATATTACTTTTATACGTCAGAGTAACAGAAAAAGAGCGTACTCTGCGGACGTGAAACAATAATAGAAAAACTTCCACAATGAGCATAGGCACATCCAGTTACTGTTCTATAATTACGTAAAAAATGTATTATGACAAAGAAAGCATAGTAATAATGAAATCAGGATGAAGATGTGAACAGATACTACATATCGCTCTTATTATTGGATTACCAGGATTTCCCCTTTTCTATAATAAATTCTACAATAAATTTCTTATACATTTTCCTTTCTGCCCTTACGCCTTTACGTTCAGCTAGAAAACTTATATCTTGCACCATCATAAGACCTTATTCATTTACTACCCGAAAACTCTGGAGAAAACACAGCGGGAATTCTTTATCTTTAAAAGATATTAAATAAAGCAGAAAACAAAAGAACTCGAATTTCTATCGTCAGAAAAGGAGAATACTACATACATGGTTCATGGCACAATAATGAGCCAATTCAACAAGATATATAATGTGTGCGTATTTGTTCTTTGACATAAGTTAGCATACATTCAACATTGTTTTGTCTAATAATAAAATTGAAAGAGAAAAAGATGATATGGAGAGAGATATGTATAACTGTTATATTTATTATCGTCAAGTACAAAAATACAAACACAATAAATCACGCTGACTGACTATGAATGACTTGTTGTCTAATGGAGCAGACGTTGAATGAGAATGCTCAAGACTATACACACAAAGGCATACACAAAAACAAAATGTTGCCGTTTATTGTTTCGCTTTCTGCGAAATAGCCATGAGATAGATGTTTAACTTTTGCTCGCACAGGAATACATACAATGGCAAAAAATAAAATTTAAGCACGTTCCTTCAATTGTGCTCAGCTCACAAGTAATACTAGTCATTTGGAGTTGAATTCGAGTCAAATGGAACAAAGTTGTCAAAATATTAGAGCGCTGAGAGGGTGAGAAAGAACACAACTGACAAGTGAAGTACTGCTGGAGATGTTGGATGGGAAGTACCAAACCTTTCTTCCTTTCAGTGTCTTTTCTTCCATAATATTTTTTGGTAACAAAAGGAAAAGCGACATGGCATCAGCAACGATATATTATTGTTATTATTTTGGAGGCGACGACAATGACCAGACGTGGCGGTGTGTTTCTGGAAAAGACAATATGATGGGTAAAAAGCGCAATAAAAGGATGATGGGAATAAAGAAGAAGAGAACCCACAGCTTTTAAGATATTGGCTTTGTCTTGCTATATTTGAAGTTGGAGTTTTGTTTGGCGGCGAGAAGAGAGAAACCGTGTACATCATTACCCGAGAAATGCCGTTATTCAGAACCGGGAAAGAAAGCGGAAAAGGAAAACGAGAAAGGATGCGTCTTTGAATTGAAGAGACAAAGGGGGATAGAAATGAGTTAAGATTCTATCTTGCTATCTCTTAGTGGCTGGAAAAGGTTAAAAGAAAAAAAAATTGAATTGGGGTCTACCACCACAACATACTTCTCTTGTCTGCTTTTTGAGTTCGAGAGTTGGGCCATCAGAGTCTACACACCGCACTGCATCAATGGACTTTAGTTTCCAGTTCGTTAGCTATGCACGTAAATAAAAAAAATATGTTTGCTCACTTCCTTTTACCAATGAAGAACGCTGGAGCAGGAAGATGAAGAAGGTAAAAAATAATAAGCCCTTCCTCAAAAAACTTTACATTCCCTATTTTCTCTCAAAACACTTGGGATTGTTTGTTTGGGTAGGGTTTTAATTAGTTTTTTTTAAGCCTTATACAATATTTTTCATTTATTTCATTTCCGGTTGATTCCAAAAAACATGCATGTTCCCCCAGCATAAAGTATTTCAAGGGAAAAAATGAAAGAGGCTTAAAAAAAGTAGTACCTACGCATATATGGACGTATTTAGTAAGTATATATTCTTTACAAAATTTCCCGCAAAGACTTATATATGATTACTGTGCAAGTCAAGTAATTTATTATTTATTTTTCTAGTTTCACATCGTAAAATAATCCATATAAGCTCCACATTCCTTCCAAGCTATACATCTATAGAAACTTTTTGATAGTTCAGAGAAGACACTCGTTTTTTCCTCTTCTCCTCATTTTACTTCTTCTTCATCTTCTCTCAGTTAGTCATTTATTTTTGACATGCTTCATTACTTTATGGAAATAGTCTTGAATACACGCCATGTCCTACTCCTCCTCTGTAGCTTTCATTTCTTGAATACTTTGATGATGCTGTTGATTATTAGGAGGACGACGACGACGGTGATAAGGGGGTATACAACGCACACACATACACACAGCCTCTTCATCATTCCATTCCTGCATGATGTCTCGTCTCTAAAACTGAAAAGCTGTCTTTGCTAATCAAAACCTAAGTGAACTGATGAAACCAAAGGAAATAACATACATACACCTATAGTTGTACTATGCATATTTGCATATGATTTTATTATTATTAACGAAACAGTGTAAACGGAGACGCCAGCAAGTATCTAGTATTCGGTAACATAGTAAATGTAAAAGTGCTGCAAATGCAGGAAAGCAAACACTTCTGACTCTCTCTCATCCTGACTAAATCACTTTCGTACTTTATGGCAATCCCAGATGTAACATGACAGCAGGCACACACATATTTTTATAGCGTAGTTAGCTAAAGCCCATTTTCCTTCTTTACAATAATAATTGTGAGCCTCTTTATTTGATGTTCAATGCGAGAATAGTTCATAATTTTTGGTATTATTGCACGTTGCATGTTTCAGGTTTATTTGCAATATAGTACCTACCTACCCACACACATCACATCCTAGTTAGTCAGCATATAATACACTGAGAATTTTCATAAAACTGCGATCTGCGTGATCCCTGTCTATGTGTTTTTCTGACTAAGAGTGAAATATTAGCTGCCTCTAGCAAAACTCCCCCCACACACGTTAAACAGACTGCATGCAAATCAAGAAGATAATCAAAGTCAACACAGAGTTGTCTGTCGTTAATCATCTGAAAATCCTTCTATTTTTTACCCCGAGAAAATATTCGTTTCACGTGCACATGCATGTCTAAATTAGACAAGCCAACATTATCATCACAGAGGCTAATTAACAATATTAAATGATTCCCGCTTTGTTATTCAATGCAAATTAGAGGAAACATTAGATTAAAGAGGATGGTGAAGAAACCGATTATCATCATCAGTCAAAAACATGGCATGTTACAGTTACACAATGGCTGTGGTCTGTCGGCCCCCGGCCGTGTTTAGATACACAGATGCAAATGCAAATGTTAAAGCTAAATGGTCACAAAGCATGCAGAATGCACACTATTGCACACAGCAGAGAGTGATGATGTATAATGATATATTGAAGACGCTTCTTTTGTGTTTCCGATTCCAACTGAAACACAAATATGTATATCGTATATTACATAACCATTCATTTGTTAGGTAATTCAATTTTTGTCATTTTGCACACTCCTATTACCCAAGCCATACATTAGGCCTAATTTGATGTCATTTGTATCATCAGCTAATAGCTATTTATTAACTATGCCATTTTATATACGGTTAGCTAAATATGTACAAGTTATTTTTTTCTGCACGCATAGCAGAAATAGAATTGCTAAATATTATATATATTGTATTATACGCTAAAATATTATGCATTTTAAATTGAAATAATAATATCCGCTCATGCTGAACCACACATGCTTTAAAAAATTATTTGCAATTTAAATTGTAGAAAGGAGCAAAAATTATATATTTTTCGTCCAAGCCATACATTAGGCCTAATTTGATGTCATTTGTATCATCAGCTAATAGCTATTTATTAACTATGCCATTTTATATACGGTTAGCTATATATGTACAAGTTATTTTTTTCTGCATGCATAGCAAAAATAGAATTGCAAAATATTATATATATTGTATTATACGCTAAAATATTATGCATTTTAAATTGAAATAATAATATCTGCTCATGCTGAACCACACATGCTTTAAAAAATTATTTGCAATTTAAATTGTAGAAAGGAGCAAAAATTATATATTTTTCGTATTTGAATGGTCATGCTCATAGCCTCCACAATTTGCTATGGTTGACCTGTATAAAATTGCAATATAGGTACAGCAGACATATTATGTAAATTTGTGATCATTGTCAATAAGCATGGCTGTGAAATCACCGTGACATATACTTCCATTTTGTACCCCCAGCCGGCATGAAATTGACTGAGGACAGCATTTATCAATTTGCAACAACGTGGGAATGGAATTCATACATTTGTACGTGTATCTATCTAGCAATATATTCATGTTCACATTCTGGCAAATATATTAGCAGAGGTGGAGGGAGCACGACTTTTTAGCATTGCTTATCAAATCAACCATCAACAGACGGACACCACAGACATAAAAGCACTATATTTAAATGGTAAATTCTTCACGCGAATTTAATTCGATAAATTGAAAAACTCTTGCTGTGAGGCTAATTCGAATGCGAATTATTTCTANTTGAAAAACTCTTGCTGTGAGGCTAATTCGAATGCGAATTATTTCTAACAAGTTTGATTTAAAAAAACTAAAAAATCACATTTTAAAATTAAGCAAACAATTCTGCATAATGGAGCCAGATGTGATCTGTAATAATATGTAGAGCTATACTTGTCCAGCAAGACAGAAAACATGCTAATTTCTGTTCTACTTTTGGACTACACTTGTTCACCCACTTTTTCGGAAAAGATAAACAAAACAAAGAGCACAGATTATATGATGCATCGGTAAAAAAAGATGTTTTCAATTTTAAATACAAAACAGATCAATAATACCGGTGATGAAACAAACAACTGCATTCATTCGTTAAACGGTGATTAAAATAATAAAATGTAAACACATTTGTCTGCGCTTTTTATTTTGAACATGTGCTTCAAATCTGACGCTACATTACATACCTAATTGATATTTCGCACATGGTTCTCTATACGTGCAGTTTGTTTTCTTAAGGGAATACACAGTTTGGGAGGTCTGAAATTCAGACTCTGAATTGTCTGATATATATAACAGCAAACACATCTTATTAAGTGCATTTATTTATAACAGACATGCTATTCAGAGTCTAAATTCACCCAGATTAATATTTATACTACTAAACTACATAATTAAATTGTTGAAACTTACCGAAATTCCGGAATCCGCTAAAGCCTTGTGTTTAATTAGAGGGTTAACAATCGCGTACGGGGATCCGTCCAATGGCCCATCTACATGCAGCAAAGGAAGTTGTTGGTGTTGCAATAAATGCTTTTGGAACTGATGTGGGTACACCGGTAGAGCCGGTATTTCTCCGTTACCATTCACACTTTTCCCCTTTTGTAATTGTGCATACAAAGCTTCTTTGGAACTATGTTGATGTGTTGTCGCTGACCTTTGTTGGCATCCAGCCGCTGCAGAAGAAGATCCACCAACAATCTGCTCACCTGCTGTACTGCTCGCAGCACGTTGCAATGAGCAATTGGACTCGTCGTCCTCTTCGTCTAGAAGACCAGTACAACCAGAATCGGGTAAATCTTCTGGAGATACCCTTTCTCTCTCTAATACCGCGGATGACAACAACAGTCTCGTCGACTCTGGAAGTTCAGTCTCTTGTATTAGGTGGCCTCCTAAAACTTCTGAGTAAAAATTTTTACCCGAACACAAAAAATATTTTTTTTTACTGAAAAAAAATTCCTTCTTTTTCTTCAATCAGCCCACACGTTCACAACATAAAATATAGAGAAAAGATCTTGATACATGCTACATAATGTAATGCATGCGCCGCAACAACTCAACTACGATTTTTTTTGGCCTGCTGCTGCTACTGCTTCTACTACTCTTCCGCTACTAAACTAAAACTTTCAAAATACCACATTATGCATTTTGCATGATAATGATTGAACCAAGAAAAGATATTCACATCACACTACACACAAAGTCAACTTAAATTTTTTGTACATTTACAAAATAAGCACATTTTGCTACTTATTCACATCTCCACAAATACGCGTGTATATTATTAGTATAAAAATTCTACAACATACAGACACACACACACACACAAGATCATCAACAAAAATATTATGTGCTCTGTTAGCTTCGCTATGCTGGTAAAAAAGCTTTTGGTGTGAGATGAGATGATAATGAAGAATAAGATGATGTTATTGTGATATACTTTGTGCTATATAATATTACACACACACAACTCCATTAAGCTAGACAGAAGAAGAGAGAGGGAGACTTTTCTTACACAACAATATCATCTCTCCTTCAAACTACTTCTACTCATCATGGAATACGTACAGCTACTAAACCAAATCGCAACTCAACACATGCATTAGTACACACACACACACACACACACACAACATAATATACAGAAGAAGAAAAAAAAGTCAAGCACCACCAAAAAAAATTCATCGTCAGCAGCAGCATCATCTTCGTTTTACTTACCACACCACTACCAATACTACTACATATTCACGATCAACATGCAGTGTGGTGTAAAAAAAAAGTAACGTTTTGGAATATTATGTCTTCTTTTACGAGTCAAGTTTTTGTCTGCTGCTGCTGCTGCTACTACGGTTATATTTGATGTTGATTCTGCTGCTGCTGATGATAATGATGAGCCAGTAGAGAGAGATAGACTTTATACTTGCAACATAACTTATGTAAGAAGAACAGCCAAAGTCAGAAAAAAAGAAGAACTTTGAAAGAGAATCGAGAGGAGGAAGAAAAAAACCTTAGCTCACAAGCAAGCAAGCATTCTCTTGTGTGCTATCATGGTGAATGAGTACAAGAGACAAGCTAAAGAGGAATATTTACCAATGAATATACATGAACCTGTAGTAGAGACTTTTACGCTGTGTTGTAAAGAGAAAAAAATTGAAGCGCATGCCAAAAAATCGGTTTCTTCTCCGCCCGCTTACATAATACTTTTTCACTATAATGTTCTCTTCATGAGTGTGTAGTGTGGAGGATCATTGTGTTGTATGCGTTCTTTTGTAGCACCAACATAACACACACACATCTCATCACCAAAACGGTAGAATGGACAAAAAAATGCACGTGGACTTGTGAATATTACTATCGTTCAATTTGGAAGAAGAGAAAAGGGAACACGAGTAAAGGAGCAACCTCACTGTTTTTTTTTCTCTCTCTCTCTTTCTGGTATATATACAAAACTAGTCTTCCCACATGCTTTTGCTGTTCAGCCCAACAATGCAGAGCTTGTACAACTATTTGGTTTTGGTTCTTGGTTATTCTGTCTCATCCGTAGGCAAAAGGCATGACTTTTTCACAAGTGAACGGAGAGAGAACACAACAAAACAGGGGAACTACGAATGTCAGCCAGCCAGCCACTCCACATGCTTTCTACATTCTGATGCTACTTACATAAGTATACATACATACACATATACGTAATTGACTTTTGGATGAGTCTCGCTTCTCCTGCAAAGAATCTACATTGTTGCACTCAAACTCTACTTGGTTTATACTAGGAAATGTTCCATACTTCCTTCATCAAAAACTCTTCCCGTCTTCCGCACATATGAGCCATGCTATACAAAAACGTAACACACATTCTCAAAATACGAAAACACTCACAGTTCATTCTCCTACGTATATAAGAACCGTCACATTTAGTAGGTGGATTTATACTCTTTTTTTTGTTACTTGCAGTTCAACTGCTTCTTGAAATAACGACTCTCTTCCTTTCAGTCAGTCAGCATAATAAAACACATTACTTGTTCGACCAACCAAAAATATTATATAATTTAGGAACTACATTTATATGTATACCTACATACATACCTATATGCCAGCAGGCTTTTCACTCTCAAAAGATTTTCTTTATGTTTCATGTTCCACACAGTAGAATGTGTACATCTTTTAAACCCACTAACAAAGTGGCATTTTCCTTAAATGTAGTACACATAATCTTCTCGGAAAGGACAAACTTGTAATGCAATATCGTACAAACACATGAGATGAAACACTTTACTTGCGAAAAAAGAGGAAAAAGACCGCGTCAGCAAGTTAAAAAATATCATAGGAAAATCCACCTTTATATCATCGTAATAAGATATCCAGTATTGTATGAGAGAGAGCGGAAGCTTATTATTGCAACGTATAAAATTTTAGGCTGTAGTTAACTTTTAATAATAGTTATAAATATTATGCGTGCTACACAGTATGTAATACACACACTACACATTATATTTTGGGCACCATTGACTTCACAGCCATATCGTATCTCATTGTCATGATTATACTCATCATCATCATATTATCATTTTTTTATATCAAGATATGCACTTACAACTCACACCTATACTTTTGTAATATCCTTTCATTTTTTTTATGCCATTTTCATAAGGAACAATGTAACAAAACAAAGTCTCAACGAGAGCGTGCAGATAATAATGAATATTATTACAAACCGACAAGAGTAATTTCCTCTAGACTCATCGAGTACCGCCACACACACACATAAGATCTGATAACATTATAAATACGTATGTTGTAGTAGAGGTAGTACATATAACTCGCACTTGATAAATTGATGATCATGAGAAAAAAAATTTGTACCAAAAGGTTTCATTCATTCAAGCCAATCTACTCGTGTTGTATAATAATATGGTATCGTTATCCATAATAATCCATGTCAAGCAGAGTACCACTTCCTTTTCATTAAATACTTTTCATATTCATGAGACAACACTCACCCATTCTATAGAAAAGAGCAAGTGTTTCACATGAAATGAGCAGTTATTATGAGCTCAATAATTTTCCTGTTTTTTGTTACACATTTTGTGCTATATTGATGCTGTTTCTATACACAAGGAAGGCTCACAGGAAAGATTTTTAACGACATAATTGTGCGATGTGAGCACACACACACACTGATCAAAAGCAATAAAGTAGTGATGTTCATCATCATGATCTAATATAAATATGCACAAAACGGAGAGAGAGAAAAGAGGAGCAGACCGTCAGACTAGTCGTCTCCCATGGGAGATTACCACAGAGGCAGACACATGAATAGTTTTCTGGCTCACATTATAAGCTCTTTTACAACAAAGCCGTACCCTTTTCACTTTTTATTTCTCTTTAAGTTTTTTTTTGCAAATGCTGTTACACCAAATCCGATGTACTGTAAAGACACATGCGTTTACTTATTATGACAAAATTCTGTGTGTGAGTACGCGTATTCAATTTATAATCGTATTATTTGCGATAAAATTAAATCTTTTGTTTGAGGTTCTCCAGAGAAGGCGATTGAATAACGATGAGGTTTAGTTGGACGTGACTATATAGCCCTCATTCATTACGCGTAATTTGCGATTAGCCAGAAAGAAATACACGAAAAAGAGGCCAACCTCTTTGATTCAAGTCGTAAAGAATGGTGGTGCCACTGGTGGTGGTAGTACAAACAAAGTAGTATATTATGCAGACTCAGACCATCTTGTCACAACAACAAAAAACAACAACAGAGTTATATAAGAGCAACAGCAGCAGCAGCAACAACAACAAGTGTACAGGGGAAAGTTTGGAAGAGTGACTATGACCATAAAGTAAATGCGAATCTAGGTTCCTCCTATTGGTTTTGATTCTCTACTCTTTCTATTCGAGTTCAATACATAAAAGTGGAAAGTAGTGAAAAAAGAGGAAGAGAAATAAAAAAAATGTGAAAAGGGAGGGTAAAATAGTAAATACCGATGTGAAATGTTTTTGTGGTGGTGGCGGCGGCAGATCTGTTTCTGTTGCTGCTGTGTGGAGGATCTCTTTTTATACAAAAAAAAGTATTGAGCCCCAAATTCATTGACCTCAACCAGTTTATTTATTGGCCTAGTCGCATACCCCCTGTCATTTTAAATTGCCGGGAAAGAAGCCTCGGGAAAAGTGTGCACTTTATTTTTATTAATTGTGTGTTGTATTCTTTGTATGTGTGTTTATGAGTATTTTTATATCTGAATTTCCCTCTTTTTTCTTTCGTTATACCCTTTCCACAGCAAAATCGGCAAAAAAAGATTAGATACTAAAATTTATAGCGTGTGCGGCACACTAATTCATGACTTGAATCGAATAACGAGGCTTACGAAATTTTTACATTTTATAATAAATATCCGTCTACTACACATAATTTTGTATTCATCTCGCTAATGAATATACCTTCACAAAAGAAATTATTGCAATTTATAAGCATTGTGTAGGGAAAATTATCAAAAAGGAGGATTTTTTTTGTAATAAAACGTGATCTCGAAGAGGAGAGATGAATATAGCGAGAGAATAATACTTTGCATTCAACGCAGTGTCGTGATTTTGTATCTTGGTTGTTGTTGCTGCCCAAGTATGTCTGCCTGCCATGCATGCGTCGTCGTCGTGTGGCATGATGATATTAGGATACAGCTCTTCTCATGCATGGAATAAATAAACAATTCCTTTTTTAAATCCCATTTACAAAAGCAGGCCTTTAGTTAAATAGAATTTATTACACACCACGGGCCAACCAAAGTATAATTTTGTTGATAAAAAAATGGGAAGAGGATATATAATATGTGTGATGTGAGATGTGTGCAAGTAGTAGAGAGTAGCGACGTGGTTCCGCACTATGTGCTCTGCCATGTCATGACCATCCTTCATTCTTCTCTGATTAAAAACTCGAACATAACAAGTTCATAATAATAATAAGGCTCGCTGTAGGATAAGTTGCCTAATTTGGAAAGAAAAGACTCATTTTGTCCAAAAATGGAAGATCAAAATTGAGAAAAGAAATGGTTTCAAAAAAGGGGGAGACTAGAATGGTAACATTCCAGACCATTTATTTCTCCTGAGAGAAATATAATACCGAGTTGTAGCAGCAGCAGAAGATAAGTACATATGTAGGTATGTTATGTATATTAAGTATGTATGTAGGTACATTTCGTCCACGTGTACGTTGACACACCACACAGCAAAGATGTCAAAAGAAATGGAAAAATTTAGTGTTTCATTTCTCCAAAAGAGTAGCCTCTTGTGTGGCATCTAGTAATCTCGCATTACATAATAATTTTTATAATATGATTACAAGCATGAAAAAATCATAATCTGGTTTCACTGCACAGCACAGCCCAGCAGTTTATTGAATATAAAGCGACAAATATGTACAGATGAAATACAACTACAAAGCACAGCGAGAGAGGCCAAAAAGCACAAGATAAATAAGGAAAGAAGCAAAGTTAATAAAAAATATACAAAATTACATTAAGTGTAAAATAGTGTTTATTGTGAGCAAATTCGTTAGAAAAGTAAAAAAATGTAAGCTTGTGTGAGCATTTTGAAGAAGAGACGAAAAAGAAACTGACAAAAGAAATATTTTTTTTGAGGTGAGGCGCACAAAGAGACTTGAGAGCTTCAAGCAGAGATTTCAGATTTTTTTAAAGGTAAAAAAAGTAATTTTACGTGAGAACGCAATTTCATTTCGGATTTGTAGACTGCGTTGCGATATTAGCGAGGAAAAGTAGACATCATCAACTTCAGTGCAAAGTTTGTTTGAATGAAAAGATTATATAGAGTTAGAGTTTCCCATAAAATCCTACCCAACAACCACGCTTTCTCACAAAACCCACGTTTTTAACAAGAAAAAGCCGAAAAAAATCCGAGTTTACTCTTACCACGAAAACAAACAAAACAAACGGAAAAAAGAACAAACTTTACAATAAAAGACAGATAAACTTGGTGAGTTTTTCGAGTAGTATAACGATATAGATAGAAGAAATAATAATAAGGTACTTTGGTACATTTTAAGTAGTATAAAACGACCTCAGCCGGAAACTAGTACTTTGTTTTTACTTTAACAACCTTGTTCAGTTGAACGGACGGAGTATAAATTGACATATAAATTTTACTTGTAGAACACGTGGATAGTAGAAACAGCAGTAGTAGATATGATATAGAGGGAAATGTATATCATATATATCAAATCCATATAGAGAGTGTGTAGTTATATATATTATTGTAAGTGTATTATATTTGCACTTACCCGAACCGGGAGTTATTGTAATTTCCGGGGTCTTGCTTCCCGATCTCGTGGTTTCAGTTGAAACAGTCGCTGTTCCCTAGAGAAAACAAAAAGGAAAAAAATGTCATTGATCACCTCCAACTTTTTATACTGCAAACTCTAATCGCTCGCATAACACAATTATAGTCTGAAGGGAGGAAAACTGAAAATCACTTCAGATATTTTCCTTCCTTCCAATTCCAACATTCTTACGTATACCAGTCATTACTAATTGTTTAACAGACAGACCGAGATGTGGCGAAAAGATTTATTTTAGATAGCATAATATGCATGTACGCAGTTTTCATGAGTTTTCATGAATACAACTGTAGTAGTGGTAGTGCAAGAAAACCTCACAGAAATGTAAGCAATAAAAATAGGAATTATGTAGGACCAAAATCAATTTACAGATCCACAAAAATTTGTTCAATGTTGCATGAAATCTTGTTTTCCAGGACGCAATCATTCCATTGAGGAAGGAAATTCGAAAAACCAATTTCCTCGCTTTTTAAAGTCTCATTCCATTTGAATAATATGCGTCAATAAAAAAGAGATAAATATGAACTGAATACCATGCGTATCGAAATGCTCCAGGAAACGATACAAACATGTTTTTTATTACATAAAAATGGCTTTTCTCTCTCTCTCTCTAAAAATGTTCATTGCATAACTTTGTGTGGATATTAAATAAGGAAAGGTGGGATATGACATCTAAAACTTTTACTACGCCTCCCGTCTCTCCTTTTTCCATTTCTCTGAATGTAGTACATAGGTATGTAGTATTTGAGCACTTTTGTACATGTGTTTCCTTCGTCCCTGCGGCAAACCACCATATTTTTCTTTACAAACTTGATGTTAAAAAAATAACCCCACGTACTACTGTAAGTACGTATCATATCAGTAGTTGTACTACGGTTGATGGTATGATCATGATGATCGTGCGTGAGTGAGTATCAAAGCTCTTTTGTTGGCATTTTCCCACAGGTGCCATTATGTACACAGTTTCACAAGTAGTATACAATGTTGAAATACAAAAAGTGCAAAAGAAGATGATGAAGTAGCATCTATTCTTTTAAAAGAATGATCAATCAATTGCATGAATGAATGATAGAAAAGCACAGCAGCTAAAAAGCAGCTATTTATCAATATTACTCTTATCTTCTTCTCTGTTGTTGACGTTGACTAAAATTGATTCTTACATAGGTACGTTCTAATATAGGTAG
>JAITYZ010001746.1:0-11131 GCA_027744595.1 Paronellides praefectus | reverse complement strand
TGATACTACTTTAATTGCTCTTGAGTAATACATAATAATGACAATACTATCGTCTTTTCTGAGTCAATAGTCACTCAAAAGGTTTCATTTAAATGCCAACCAAGTTTTATTAAATGCAAATCCTATCATTGTGTAGAAAAGATGGTAACTCTCTAAAAAAACTTGTGTGGAATCCCGCTGTGGATTATAGGTATTTTGTTGGACAGGTGGAAAAATTGTTATTCACAAAATCTGGAATTAATCCTTGCTGAGCTGGAAATCATAAATAAATAATATATTATTTATGCATAAATGAGATTTCAAAAAATGCAAATATATTTAAGGTATCAATTAGGGAAAATGAAAATGTATTGATTAATTGAGAGAATAAAACTGCATTCTTGTTCCGTCTCTTTGGACTGAAGCTAATAAGCGATGGGTGATAATGAGTTGAATGTTGTAGTAATCTCGACTTGTGGTCAAAAACATTTTTACTGGAAACTTTTTGTTTGCTTATATTACAATGATCTATTGATTTTTTTTCCATTGATTTTTTTCCATTATTTTTTTACCAAAGTGCCTAGTCACTAGTTATGCATGTACATATTTTGGCAATGAGGCAAAACGAATACAACCTTTGCTGCGTCCTCATTTCTTTTTTTTAATGCAAGCGAAAAAGGTAATATGCACCTCCACGCATGATTAAATATTTGAGCGTAAAGCAATCTCTGCAAGTGATTTGCATAATATCAGAGAATAATTAAATTTTTCACTTTGCCATTGTCTGATAATCAAGTTTAAGTACAAACAATTGCTACCAGTTTACATAATAAAACAGAAGAATAAGTAGCTGCGACGTAACAATAATCCTTTAGATAACCCTATATGACGATGATGAGAGTGTGTACCTATGTTATTATTATGCATAATCGAGCGTTGTTAATTAGCCAGCATTTAGAAACGGTAGGATTCATTCGTAAAGTTTGACCTCCCCAAAAAAAACACATACCAAAAGCGAGTTTCAGAGTACAACGATGCATATGTAAATTTTGTAGAAACATGAAAAAGTATCATGTTTCAGCTAACTAGTGACCAGCATTCTTTTTTGTACTTTTGTTTGTTTGTAGTAGCCAAACAGAGCAATATTTTTACATCAAAAGTAAATAAATACATGTTTGTAAGGATGAAAGACGATGATAGCAGTGAACAATGTGTTTTTTCAGCTACTTTTTTTTGGAGAAGATAATAAGTGTCAGCTTGTATGACAGAGTGTAACAAACGACAATGGTGAGAGCTGTTGTGCGTGTGTGTTTGTGAAGTTTATAAACAGTATTTTGGAAAAAAACACTGCATTATATATGTGTAATCTGCAATGTAATTTGAATAGAAATATATCTACCTATATATTTCCAGCGCGTATATTATGGCAAACATACATTCTAAACACCTGTAGAAGTATTCAGTAAGCACTCTTGAATATACAACTATTCCAAGTGTTATTCATTCATCTGTCTGTTTTTAAGGATTGCTGTGCAGCGAGTGATTTTTTAAATATGGAAGTTTATCTACTTGGCTGTCCGTTTCATCACTCCCAATCCCAATCAATTTGACTAATGACTAATTAAACGTTTTAAAAAGTGCAAATTGCAAATGATCTCGAATTCTTACCATTTACGCTGACTCAAGGAGAAAATACATTATTTATTTTAAAGCAACAGTTGTTTATTTATTAAATTTTAGAAAGATATACAACGTAAAATATTAATTCAGTGGTCCTTGCTTACTTCGTTATAGCATCTTCCTATGAAAGTTAATAAGTAAAAGAATGGACTAAAAGCAAACCCAAAGTACATTTTAGAATGTTGTAAAATAAGAAAATAAAGAAGGGGAAGAGATAAAGGATTATATTGCACAAAGGAGACAATAAGGTATGGGAAGTGATAAATTTCCCGTTTATATACAGCGAGAGTAGAATTCGAGAATCCATATGAAAATCATGATGATGATTCAATGCAAAGCCGTAAGACAATGGGAGTTGTCGCCTTTTTACCCATGGTTCTTTTTTTACTGGTACAAGCCCATATTATTTTCTCTTTTTCAGAAGATGCAGAATACACTGGCTATGCACTAGGCACCACTCACATGCATACATTTGTGCAAATTAGCAGTAGAAATTTATTAACGTTGCCATAATATGAAAACACCTCTTTTGTTTCTGTGATGATGATGATGATGATGATAGATCTCTTGCTTTTGAATCTTTAAGTTCCCTAATTCATTATGAGAGCTGTTGTACCACTAATAGTGGTATAATTTTATATATATATTACAAGAATACAAAATGCTACCACTTATTTTTTTCTCTCTCTAAAACATGTACTCCCATTCCATATTTGGCAAAGACAACTCAAAAGCATTTTTCTTTTCTCATGCTCTGCTTGTTCCAAAATGATGGCTCGCTCATCGTTGTAACTTTTTCTGTATATAAATTTCATGAATATGACGGTGATGTTAATGAGGATATGATGTTGATGTGAATCACCAACGAGATACAACATTGGCCTTTGGGTGTCCTGTCATGAACGTGTCACTCAATGACCCAATATGTCATTTTTATATCACCGTAAAAATGTAACTCTGCCTATTAAAATGTATGGGTAAATACCAAAAGAATAAATTGAGAGAAAAGTAAAAGAGGAACAATTTAAGGTATAATGGCAAAACCTTATATTTCAATAGCAATATAAGTTGTATAATAAATATATATGTTTTTGCATAAATTTTTGTGCTTCGCATAGTCCCATTTTTCACCTTATTGTTTTTGCCTCTCCTATTTACTTTGTGGCCGTCATCATGGCATGGCATGCATGGCGAGCGGACAGAAGAACAAGGAATTTATGGAAATGGTATTTTTCTCTTTGATGTTCTCTTTGACTAAAAATATACAATGTGCTCAGAGAAAAATTGAGATTTGTGTATAAAATAAAAGGGTGAAGTATGTGATTCTTTAACAAAGTGGAAATATATGGCTACATATATTACTAATATAGACATTATAATAAGGTGCGCACTTTTTAGAGATGGTAGTTTGGTAGTAGGTCCAGAGACCACGTTTAGTTAGCAGACAAACGACGATTTGCTCGTGTGGTCATCAGTTTTTATGGTAATTGCCATTCCATACGTTATATACAGTGATGATGTGATGAACCTAAGGTCAACAACGTTGTATGAATAAAATATAAAAGCACATCTGCTCACCACCGCTATAAAGGCAAGTGTATAAACACAAAGAAAAAAAAGAAATTTTTATGACGTAATTATACTGTATTATGGGCAGATGCTTTATAATAGCTGCTGGGAGAAGAATAACAGTGTCAGATTTAAAAAAAAATTGTATGCGTGCGTTTGCACGGAAGAATTTTTAAAACTATTTTTATGGATGGTGATAATCAGGCTATTTACAAGCAGAAGTAAATTTGAAGACGATTTTTACGCAGTAAAAAAATTGTATGCGTGCGTTTGCACGGAAGAATTTTTAAAACTATTTTTATGGATGGTGATAATCAGGCTATTTACAAGCAGAAGTAAATTTGAAGACGATTTTTTACGCAGTTTAATTTCTAGTTAAATTGGGTGTTAATATTCAAATAAAAAAGCACGAAAACAACTCGGGTGCTGTTTGCTGCTGATATGTATATATGATCATTTTATTTGACAGAGTACAAGTTTTTTTTTGTATTTGCACGAAAATAAAGTTTTTGTCAGTGTCCCTGTTTTCGTTTTCATAAAAATTTGTGTATATACTTGTCGTATTTGCACACTATCAATTATGGTACTACTAAAAAAGCAAGATGACATGATTACGATGTGGTGCACACATACCTGTGTACTTGTATTATCTTGTATGAATGTAACATTGTTGTTTGCAACTTTGTTAGAAAAGAAGGCAACAGTTTTATTAGAGTCGATTCAAGGTGCTACAAGTGTGGGTGACATAGTTCCCGTAATTCAATCGAAACCACAAGTTGTTTTACTTTGAGCACACTGTACCTGTAAAAAATAAAATAGTTTACAAGCAGGTACAGCACACCTCCGCCACCGGATATGTGTTCACGTAAATGAATGATATTAATAATAGTAGATTAGTAGAAGTTACATAGATACTACACGCATACTGCCACATCCTCATTTCCGACAGCTTTTATGCATAATGTTATAGCAAATGGTCACCCCTTTTCCCACAGGTTTGGTTTCACTTGTAACAGTTCTGCTCTACTCAACTCAACAGACTACAACTTTGTTGGTGGGGTGGGGGAGATTTGTTGCAGATTCACTGCATTGCAAACAAACGCGTATTGTGTGTACAAACAGCGGCTTTAGCTGAGTAGAATATACATAATTCCACATCATTTCAATTATTATTGCAATAATAGATTGTATATTCCTCCCTTGATTGTTGTGAGTCGCTCAATTATTCAATTCAACAATGTATATTACCATTTCATTTCATTACCAGTATAACCTCAGATTTTGGTCTGTTATGTTATTGTGACTGAATAATAATAATATGCTGTTGCTTTTCTGTGATGAAATGGGTTGAATAAAATGCACGCGCTTACAGGATGTACTCTCCCACCACCACTCAACTCTTCAGCTTTAAAAAGAGAATTGAAGGGGTACACAAAAGTCATTTCCTGGTATGCTGTTCTCGTTTTTTAAATGCATTCTTCATCAAAAGTGTAGCAGAACCATGTAAACAAATACCGTATAGATAGATACATGCGTTCGGAAAGCCTGTTCTAACAAAATACGTTAAGCCCACCGAAAAACCTCCAAGCTCAAACTTCAAACAGTAATCTCGTAGGTCAATATTGCCATGCATTATGCTTTTGTGAATCTTAAAATAAAATAAATTACAAGAAAATATATAGACTTAAGCTCATCAAATATTTAATGTGAACAATAGCCAGAAAGACACTCAAACTGTTGAATATGAAGTTATACGTTGAATGCTTAAAATACATTGGTTAAATTTGAACAATAAAGAAAGAAGGGTGGGCGTTTGGGAGCCCGAAGATAATTAATATATGGTGTGTATAATGCTTTATATGTAGGTAGGTATAGCATATATATTTGCACAACCGATTATTTATCCCAAAAATACTTGCAAGCTTGGTGAGCAGTTTATAATACTCTGATATTATTTTGTACACATTTTAAGCAAAAAAATATAATCAAAAGGAAGCTGGTTTTTTGAGAATGGGTTTGGTGCTTGATGTAATGCATGAAAGATTTTTGCAGGTGTGCCAGGAAGACACTCAAACTGTTGCATATGAAGTTATACGTTGAATGCTTAAAATACATTGGTTAAATTTGAACAATAAAGAAAGAAGGGTGGGCGTTTGGGAGCCCGAAGATAATTGATATATGGTGTGTATAATGCTTTATTATAGGTAGGTATAGCATATATATTTGCACAACCGATTAGTAATCAAAAAACTTGCAAGCTCGGTGAGCAGTTTATAATACTCTGATATTATTTTGTACACATTTTGAACAAAAAAATATAATCAAAAGGAAGCTGGTTTTTTGAGAATGGGTTTGGTGCTTGATGTAATGCATGAAAGATTTTTGCAGGTGGAATAAACCAACCGGGGGATTAATGAAATATATGTGTAGCACAGGAAAATGTGTAGTAGGCTCGGCTAATTTTTATACACACGCATTATTTAGTCTGCTTTGCAAAATGGAGAAATAAATGGGAGTATAAGCGGATTGTCTAATGGGAAGAAAGGCTTACATCTACATGCATGCATTTTAAGCTAATATAATATTCATAATGATGAGTAATAATTCATCAAATAAATTTTGATACTTTAATAAGCCCGGGATCTCTTTCTTGACAGGGTGTATTTACTTTTACTATAAACATTCTTTATAGGAATTATGGTTGTTTGGTGTTCTCTTGAAATGGTGAATGGGTTTGTCGCATTACATTTCAAGAAAAGTAATTTCATTTGCATAAATGTTTTTTACCCTTTATCATTGAATCATTAAAGCATGTAACGAGATATATTTTTCATTTTATTTTTCAAACAACATAAGTCAACTGTAAACTACCACCTTTTTTATATAGAGATATTTGTCTTTGTCAGGCAATCTGCTCTGCCCAGTTAACAAAATGATATACTAAAGAACGGATACAAAAAGCATATATTATTTATTTATTTATTTATTATTATTCGCTTTCATCCATTGATGAAAAACATACAGTATTATTATAATTAACGCAAATTCGAAATTGTCGTTAAGAAGACCTTTTTTAGAGGCAATAATGTGAATGTGTGTAGTAGCTTGTAACGTTTGAGAAAGCTTCAGAAAACAAGTGTAGGTACGTTATTATTATTTTTTGTATTATATTTTTAATATTCATCTCATTGACTAATTTATATAATTAGCAAAAATGCAAAATAATAATAAAACAACCACTCATTATGTTTTAATGTAATTTGGATATATCTCAATTGAACAACCAGCCATTTAAGTATAACCTACAATCCTCACATCTACAACACCAACTACAACGGGCCAAGTAAGATCTAGAGTTTAGGTAGAGTTTCTTGAATATACTAAAAAATAAATATTGTCGTAATACTATCTCATATTATTCTCCGCATTTTACAACAAAGTATAATAATAAAATATACAAATCATGTGTAAACTACATCATGATGACAAGAAAGTGGTATAAACACCAGAATATTATATTTTATATCTGTATTCAGTCATAAAGTTCTTGCTACTTAAAAACACTGAAATCAAATTATCGTCATCATCGCGATGAGCCGGTCGGTTCGTCCTCGTCGATTGCAGACGCTCAGTCTCCTCAACAAGAATCTTTTCCTTTCGCTCCTCGTTCAAGTCGCGACCTCTTCCTATTTAAGTATATTTATTACACAACTTTGTTCACTTATTCAGTATACACATATATTTTTCCTCAAAGCAGTAAACGCTAAGTACGCTTTTGATTTATTTTAATGGGCTTTGAGCAGTTTTGCCCTGTTTATTACATTACATTTTTTTGCATCCCTCTCTCTCTATATACTATGCACTTATACACAATGTAACAACAAACATTGCATAAAAAACAATAAAAAAAATGTTTAGACAGAGCCATTGCAGCATATTATGCCTACTTTACGTTTTGTTACCAACTTCATTTAATATTTTTTTTGTGTGTGGGTACAAAGATGTAAGGGAAAAATCCGTACTCAAATTCGGTACCAGCAGTGCAGCACCAGCAACAAACTACGAAAAAAAATGTGGGAGCAGCTTCACATGATTTTATATACTTACCGCTTCTCATGTTGTTTTGCCCTAAGAATAAAAATAAAAAATATGAAAAAGAAAGAGATGAAATGTGCATTGCGTACTTAGGCATAAGTCATGTGATAATGTCCTCATAATGTAGCTAGTTATGTAGTAGTTATAAACTATACAAGCACATTATAATATAAGTATATATACATATTATTATGAATATTGTATACTTGTGAAACATGAATCTCTCGCATTTTTTATATACAATTTACACTGCGTAACTTTATTTGTTGTTATCATGATGTAGATCGAAAATGAAAGTAAAGTTCGTGGCGATGAATTTTGGGGATGTTATAATGCGAATAATAACCATCTTTTACCCCGCGTATATGTAAACAATAATATACATGTATATACAATTTACACTGCGTAACTTTAGTTGTTGTTATCATGATGTAGATCGAAAATGAAAGTAAAGTTCGTGGCGATGAATTTTGGGGATGTTATAATGCGAATAATAACCATCTTTTACCCCGCGTATATGTAAACAATAACATACATGCATACTTTGTACTTGAGAATATCATATCAACATTTTGTGAAACTAGTAAAAGGTCATTACATAAATAGCAACATTTTTTTGTCGTCTGAATACCATGCATGTCGAATAACATAACATGTGCACTTACTAGCTACAATACGCAACGCACTATGACACAGATTTTACACAAAAAGGAAGAAAAAAGTTCTTCGTAGATAATGTAGGAAAAGCCCCTTGTAACAATTTCTTGCTCTTTTGACAACGTAATTGCACTGCAGGAAATGAATGATATAACAAGGCTTCTTCGTAAAAAAAAGTACTTTCTGAGATTTTTCACTTTTTAATGTAGGAAAAGCCCCTTGTAACAATTTCTTGCTCTTTTGACAACGTAATTGCACTGCAGGAAATGAATGATATAACAAGGCTTCTTCGTAAAAAAAAGTACTTTCTGAGACTTTCACTTTTGCAACTTGCAACCATGCTGCTCTCCTCAGCAGAGAGAGCCCTTTGGTTTTTTTGTGACTGATATACAAAAAAACTTACTAGGGGCTCATAGTTAAATTAGGTACTTATATTGTGGTGGTGGCCTGGTAAAGAAAACATGATGCTGGTTATGATAATATACACTGCTTGTTTTCTTATTATTATATTTTCCCCTTTATTGTGAATTTTAAACAAACTGTCTGTAAATTGGATATAATTTGTGATGAAATTATACGAAACTTATCAAGTACAAAAGTGTCTTCTGCAAAATAAATGAGATGCGGTCAATGCGGTATGTGTACAACTGCAGAAAGCAGCACAAATTCTAGTTGTACACTGGGCTACTTTCTCCTGTGCTGTATTAATATTTAAAAATGCGAGTTTAATCTTTTTCTAATTAAAACTACAAGTTAAAATTTAAACAACCTCCACGGAGTTTATATGCTACTATGAATATATGCAAAATGCAATATGATGTAGGTATTTTCATAATACTAAAATGATTTTTTATTTGTATTTCAGGTAAGAGACCTATCTCAATCACATGCGTAAAGATGTTCGTGTTACCCGTTACATTGGTAAGTCAGTCAATGCCAAGTTGATGCCATGTTGAAGGAATTTGGATGGAGACCTCATCTTTATCTGTTCCTTGCTAAAAAATATTGTAAAATCACTACAACTGTTATAACCTGTGTTTGATTACTTGATTTTGGGGTGTGTCTTCCAAAATAATTTTCTACAAAATCCAGGTAGTAGTATTTATAATGAAAGGGTTGCTTCACGTATAATGTCACAAAGAGAAAAATATTTCTTCCTGTTGTTGTGATATACACGAGCTTTCATGATAACAATGTAACTAACTACAAATAATAAAAAAAAGTGATGATGATACTTTTTTTTTGTTCCTTTCTTCTATTCATTTTGTTTCTCGTAATAATGAGAAAATTTACCATCTGACAAGTGGTTTGTTGAGCTTTTGTGACAGGAGCTGTCAGCCTGGCACCTTCTCAAAAATTTAAAATACTACACTCCACAAGCGAGCCAACCTCTCAAAAAGAGATTTTGTTCAACTCTTCAAGTCTCTCTCTCTCTCTTCTCTACACTTTCAACATCCGCTATCATCGTCATCATAATTTTCTTTTTTTCGCCATTTATGCTTGCCTTGTTGGCTTTTAACACGATGGATAAAGATAAGGAGATTTTTTAGCAGAGAGCTATGATCATTATCACGAGAAATGAATTTTGCCCATGAGATACATAATATCCAGTTGATGTTCATGGTGGGGAGCACTCTACTACTTCTACTACATCCACTTATTATACTCCTTCCAGATTGTATTTCTATGCGTTTACTTACAGTTACTCTGTGTGAAATCAGCATTTTTTCTATCCTTTTCTCTCTGAGGATCATCACACAGCCCATCTCATTTAACATCATACCGTTTTGTTCATTTTACATGATATTACACACGATTATGTCTACGACAATCGTGCCATCATCATGAAAACATAAAAAAATTGGATAAAAATTCTTCTTTTTTTCACCACTTGACATCTATACCTTCTATACTCGCACTAGAGTCTTTCATGTAGTAAAAACTGTAACTTGTTTTGCTTGTTTATACCTACGCATGTGTACGTGCGGATGTCAAAGCAATCAAGGAACGGGAAAAGAAGAAGAGAGAATTCATGACAATCTGTGATTATTCATAAATTTTACATGCACGCCTGGTTGGTGTCTGATATGGCTAGTAACTTTTTGTTATTGTTTACTTGTCTTGTGATGCATTATCATAAAACTTTACACATGACAAAATTGTTATGGACAGGCTTGTATATGCATTTAAAAAGCACCACATGATGTCGGGTAAAAAAATGTTTTTTTCTGTTGAGATAGATTTTTCCTTTTAACTTTTTTCCTTAATATCTGTAGCTCATCTCTCTTTCTCTCTCTCTCTCTCTCTCTCTCTCTCTCTTTACTTTAAAATATATGTGTAAATTTTTGCAACATTTCACAGAGTGACAGTCATCATAACAGGAGCTGAAGTGGTGAATATAAAAATGTATGAACTAATAGTACAACAAACACTTCAAATAATGTAGAAAATGTTGATCAACTGCAACCAAATAATGAATATACCATGTACCGCACCGCACGCACACTGACACTTGTTTTCATAAGTGAAACCACTCATATTGATATGAAAATGATGATGGAAAAGCTGCAGCTATTTAAAATATTCATAAACCTTTATATCTTATCGGTTTGCTGTTTGTTGTGCAGCAGCATCAGCAGAAAAGAAAAAGGAAAGTATAAAAAAATGGTTTCTTTACAACGGCACATAATATTTTAGATTCGTAAAGAAAACACGCGAAATTATCGCTGTTTGAAGAGGACTTTATTCAATAAACATGAATTTTTAGGTGAATATCAAAGCTACCTAAGTAGTTATGCAAGCAAATACACATGTAATGCTAATCCAAAACTGGTTCCTTCCCTTTTCATTTCGACATGCATGTAAAAATGGCAGTTAAAATGGAGGAAAAAGGTAAAGATTCACAGCAAACAGAGCAATATTATGCCTGTATGTATTTTAGTATGACATGTAAATATATGCTGCTATATATACGTTTATATATATAGCCATAGCCATACTAATATGCTCAAAAATGTTTTTATAGCTAAAATGTTGAGATTGAGTAAATAATAGCGAAATATATATTTTGTTCTCCCATATAAGCAATATTTGTAGGTATACATATTATATTATTCACCTTTTTTGAAAGAATCACGAAGAAACAAACAAT
>JAITYZ010001745.1:0-17983 GCA_027744595.1 Paronellides praefectus | reverse complement strand
ATATGATAAAGTTATTAATGTATCCAGAAATAGTCTTTTGAAATCTTTTGAAATCTTTTTCAGTTAATTAATATATCCAATCTTAACAAGTCTATACTGCAAACAAAATTAAAACTTGAAGGTTCATTATAAAACATTTTGTGTGAGGGCCATATAATTTCCTCGAAGCTGTGCATTTTACATTTGTATAATGTTTAGTAATATTCATAATTTTTGTAAACTCCTGCTGTATATTAAATACACTAAATATTTGTACTTTTTTGTAGGCAAAAGTTGAGATTCTCAACTTTACCAAGTACATCTTTTAGCAATTTGTCAGTATTATCATTACACAATTTAATATTTTGACAATTAGACTCTGATAGCCATGCAATGCATAAACAGCAGCAGTAGCAAGACGACAAAATATTTACAACCATTTTGTGATATCATCTTCCAAAAAATTCTCAACAAAGCATGCAGGCAGATTTTTTTTCTAAAATATTAACGCCATAAAGCATACTTATACGATCTCCTCACGAGCATATTAAAGACGCTGGATTGTACTAATGATAACGCATAGGTATTACTATGCGTCGCATAGTCCTATTCTTCATCCAAATTTTCAAATGAAAGTATCAAATTCACAGCTTTCCTCTCAGCTGGAGCTCTTTTCCTGATAGCCTTGGAGAAACATTTTTTTAAAGATAAAAATTATTATTTTTACTTTTTAGTTCAGTACCATAATAATAATAATGTATCTACTGAACCATGAATCACCTCACACACACCTTCTAAACTGGATTATTATTGGGCGCAAAAGCAAGATATATTTTGGAGAGAAAAATGTTTTTCTTCCGTCACATTTACTCGCTGTTTGTCTATATATGTTTTGATGACCTATTGCCCCTTCACACACATTTTTTTTATATTTAAAAGTACCATCATCATACATTAAATCTTCCTGGTCTTTGTCGCACCCTGAGCAAGATTGCGTATGCTTTTTTTCTGTATGCTTGCTTGCAGCAATATTATAAAAATGAAACCCCTTATAATGCGTCAATGTGCTCAGCTCAATATTAAAGAACGTTTTATGATACGGGCTTCTTCCTGGTATATATACTTATCAGACTTTTACGCAACCATCACACTATGATTTTCCAGACTTTTACTATAGTGCCAATTGGCCTCCAGATATGAGGCGTTTAAAAGCAACTCTTATAGTCTCTAATTTGATATGACGGAAGAAACGGCGGAAACAATGAAAACTATAAAATGTAACAGCAAGCCGTATAAAATTGGCCGTCAGAGAATCCTTTGCTATAAGTGTATAATATGTTTTGTTGTTGTTATTAGAGTATTGGAATTCCGATTCTCTGTCTGTAGCCCTACCTTTATCAAGTTCACATTCATTCACCATCATGTCGTGCTTGTGTTCACACCTTCACGCATGCCTGAATTTTACATCAAATTTCATGTAGGCGTTTAAAAGCAACTCTTATAGTCTCTAATTTGATATGACGGAAGAAACGGCGGAAACAATGAAAAGTATAAAATGTAACAACAAGCCGTATAAAAATTTTGGCCGTCAGAAAGTCAGAGAATCCTCTGCTATATATGTATAATATGTTTTGTTGTTGTTATTAGAGTATTGGAATTCCGATTCTCTGTCTATAGCCCTACCTTTATCAAGTTCACATTCATTCACCATCATGTCGTGCTTGTGTTCACACCTTCACGCATGCCTGAATTTTACATCAAATTTCATGCACAAGATGCTGGACAAAAAAATATCCCTACAAAATTTAATCGGAAACGTTTCATAAAGAAATTACAGTAATCTTCATAATTATGTTGATATTTATTCATACAGAGAAATCCATTATAGGTAGGAACACTTGTATTGAAGAACGTGATCCCTATGCTTGTAAATACCTCTACATAGATATTTACTATACTTTTTTCAGTAAACGAGTCGGGCTTTTAATAATGGTTACCTTCTTCCTTGTCATTTTCCAATTTCATGGATGCGTAATAGTATGATTATTACAGGCTTTAAAATATAATGGCCCTTTTTATTCATCGATAATAATAGCATGAATATGAATATATATTCCTCATCCATTCTACTGATTCTACTGCAAACATTACATACATCGCATCGGAGAACACAGGATCTTTGCATCTTCTTCTAATTTTAAACTTTGTTTTTCTTACGTTACTCGTCATATTTAATGTCTGGGAATAATTTTAAAATAAAGTTGCATAATATTTTATTAGGAGGTCCCTTTACGTCGGTACATTACGTACATCCATGTACGTTATTTTAACAGGATGATGCGTACCAAAAAGTACCAACCAACCATTCTCATACACCAAACAAACATGCGTGTAAGTAATTCATTTTAATATTTTTTTTAGTAATTGCTTCACATCTACAACTCCAACCCCCCTTTTTCTTGACAGTGGAACAATATTGCATATAGCTTTCTCAATGACCCTTGAGACTAATGCATCCTATTACATGCCATATTACTATTCTACTTTTTTATTTATTTGTTTATTGAAAAATATGCCTTTCCTTCCTTCTTGTTTAATGGAATGAAAAGGATATATAGAGGAAGAGTTCATGGGAGGTATATGCTACAAGGCAAAAAAAAGAAAAGAAAATGGTCACTCGTAAAATATGTCTTCTTACATATCATAAAAAAGGGAATTATTCTAGAATAATGTACATACCCAAGTGTACACTGTACACGGTTTTGTATTTCCATCTCACCACTTTTTTCACCCTTTTTTTATGCCTACCTGGTTAGTAAGGTGTTTGTGATTCATTCCTCACCTCATTTTTAAATATATTTTTTTTATGAACTTCGAAAGAAGAAGAGAGGTGTTTGGTTTATAGCTTCTGTATGTCTGGGATATTATTTGTATGTTGCATATACGCAGACGTTTAGTCAACACATGAAACATCTTTAATGGAATCTATTGTGTTTTGTGGTGTAATAACGCACACACACACTTTATTCATGGGTATTGTTTGTTGCGCCAAGTATACATTATTATTATTATGTGTATCTTTAGGTTCACAAATCTTTTACAAACTTTGCGAGTCTTCAGAGATCTTCTGTATTTAGAGATGGGTTGATGATCATCATCTCTCGAGATTTTATATATGTTTACTTTGATGATGTTTAAAATGTTTGTTAGAATGAATGCTCTCTCTACTTTACTTTACGTATACACATACTAGAACATCCACAATCCACAACAGACAGGTATTTTTCATCCCACACAAGAAGTGTACAAAAAAAATGCAGATAACACAAAATGCATTCATACTTTCTTCATAATAAAATCCTTCTTTGATGAGCTTTACACAATATTTGTGATGAGTACATCCAAATGCAAATGTGTAATACAAATAATGCAACATACATAAATAAATACAAAACTTTTACAAAGAGATTAAAGTGGAAAAGAGTTATAGCATAGGTGTGTTCTATAAAGAATAAGAATAGTATAGTATGTATTGTATATACACATTATACACTGCATTTTCATAATAATAATAATATGCACAGTGACATATATACCTGGTGACATTTGCACTTGCACACACACTCCATAAAGACGCTTTTACATTCAAGGCTTGAAGACGGAACCATTGAAGCATTATAGTTAATTTTGAAAATACGCCAACTGCATTATTGGGTGTTTTTGTCGTCGTAAACCTTTGCAATCAGAGTGCAAGATTTCCAAAAATTACGATGCTCGTGAAATCATGTTCATGTGTAAAAAAAAGTTGACTTGATTACAAGAGTCGAGCTACTGAATTTTGTATGAGCAAAAATTGAGTGTAAAAAATGTTAAACATTTAATGTTTCATCTTATCTTATATAGGTAGCTATGCTTTTCGGTGCATATGGGGTAAATCGAGATGCACACGCCATAATATCTTGTCTAAAAAACAGATTTAAAAAAAATATTGTTGCATATTAGGTTGCAGCAAAATAATTTTTTATGTAGTCTGTTTCAAAAGAATTTCCAGAAAAACGACTGCAACTAGTAAATTATGTTTACGTTTAAAAACCCCCTTTTTTGCTGAAAAATGATATGAAGCAGAAGAACATAAGCTGTTTTCCTATTTTTAAAAAAATCCATTTTTCAATTAAGGAGGTGTGCACATTGCATTAGCCTAATTTTACCATTAATATTTTATGTATATCCGTAAGTTTACTCTCGTGAGCTTTTCTCGTGTAAATATTATCAATATTTCTTACCTAGATGCATATACATATACAAGTAAAAGTGCATCCGTACAATAACAATAACAAACCATTAAGAAATGGGCTTATACTTTCCAGTAAAAAAATCCCTTTTGCTTCTGGAGTTTTTATTACAACAACCAGCTCTCGTTTCACGTGGCCCATGTATGTACAATGTACATTGTACATTAAATATTACAAGTTACATTTATGCACTTGCACAGAGGGAACACAAAATGGAGATAAAAAATATGTGTTCATCAGCAACTCACTTCTGCACAGCAGACCGACGACGACGAGCAATAACAATACAAAGAATCATTGAGCTTCCAAATATGGACACTTATTTCATTGACTTGATATGATATTGCACTGGAGAGACGAAGAAGGAATGGAACTAATCGAAAGAGCCCGTTTTGCCCATTTCAAAGTTTTTTCTCTCTTTCAAAAATGCATTCATTCTAAATGCAATAAGAGAAAAAACTCACAGCCAATAGCCATCAATGTTGATGATAATTTAATAAGTAAAAGCCTTATGGTAAAACGAACGTGCATTATTCAAAGTCGAATTTGGTAGTACCAAAATTTATCTATCCATAAATTTTGACATAATTCCTGCTTATTCAGCTTTCAAGCAGCCGCAACATCAAAAAGCCGGAGAAAATTATCATTTGGATTATCGATGAATTCATGAAATTCATGAATCGTGATCAGTACATCGCAGGAATGGTTTTACTAATCTCATAATTGTACAGATTTTACGAAAAGGCCCATCATGATACAATTTGATACCGTACCATATCATCAAGAAGGTTGAATGTAGAGAGATAAAACATCATATTTTCATTATCATACATCCATTTATTTAACCTTTTACATACATATCCCATCTACAAAATATTTTTATTCCAGAATATTATTGGTGAAAGTAAAGTTTAAAAAAAATATTGACCCGGCATGGAGTAAAGTCGTCTGCAAAATTAAACTTTCGCCACTATGTATGTATTTTGTAGCATTTGAATAGGTTGGGTATTGGTATTGGGTATTGGTTGATACTGAGCCATGTTTTTAACAAAATTGAGCAGTCATGCATGAATCAAATCTTACACTTTAATACTTTAATGCTGGCAATGACTTGAGTATTTTTCCGAATTTATTGCTACCTCCTTCATTTTCGTTTGAAGATGGTAATAAAAACTGAGAAGGATGAGTGGATGGCAAAAGGGAAGGATAAGGAAAACAGTTCGTTGTAATGTATGCACTTGTGCACATTATTATTTGCAAAACTTACACTGATAAATGATAGACAATATGCCTGCTTTTGAACTAACCAGTAGTTTCACATTTATGACATAAAATAAATGGACATATAGGTGGTAACATAATATGAGAAGAAGAAGAGATACATAATAATTTCACTAATATTTTGCGGAGGATGAATTTATTGAAGATATAATAATGATGATGTTTTGGTTGAATGCAATTCTAATGTTATTAGCATATATTATACATTCCTTCCAAATCTTAAATGAAGCCTTCAAAAAAAAGTACATTTTCAAAGGCCCATATAAAATAAAGCAATACTATCACGGCACGACATGTACAAAAAGGTTTTGAATGTAACAAATTATTTCTTGCGTTTTAATGCAAACGAAGGAGCTACAAATTTTTATAGTTTAAAACGAAAATAATGTATTGAGATTTTTCAGTGCCTAATGAAGAGGAAAAATATTTTTTTAAACTAAAATGCAAGTGCACTTTGACCACGACACTTTGTTTTAAAATGTTCATTCTTCGACAGCAAATCAATATCAATCCACTCTCATCACTTCATTTTATGTACGCATTTTATTTTAAATTAAGTTCCAAGAAGTATAGATGGGGATGATAATACTTGACAAAAAAATTTAATGACCCGTAAGCTTTGATGATGTTATAGCACAAGAATAAAGCCCAAAGCAAGAAATAACAATTGACTCTTTTCTGAGAGTGTATCACAGCAAAAGGAAAGAGAGGAGATTTGAATTGCTTACTGTTGTCTCTGTCTGTCTGCCTGTCTTGCTAAATAAATGAAATCCTGTCATGAATACAACACACTATACGTGTACATAATATATATATACCTATGTACAATTACCATCAACCATTTATTTTCCACCTACTCCAGAAAAACGACTTTCCTCATTTGACTTCATAGCAATCAAAAAAACGCAAACCAATGCGCCATGGTGTTGAATCAAAGTGCATTGTTATCTCTCTCTCTCTCTTCACGATGTTGTTGGCTTTTACCTTTCAAAAACATAATACGAATACATGTCCAAAATATAGTATACCGTTGTTTTACAATATATACATACCTAATAGCAAGACAACTTAAGAAAAGTGATAAGATCTCAGGTATATATCAGAGAGTGCAAGGAGACCGACCGACTTGTGGTTTTTTTTATTAAATACTTTTAGGTATATTATGTGGGTGCATGCATTTATATTAGGGTTATTAATAAGAAGATCACAAAAAAATATCTTGTGTTGATACTACTTATTTTACTCTCTCTCTCTCTCTCCTCTCTGCATTTTCTTTCGTTGTTTTTTTTGTATGCATCAGTCATCAGATATTTATCAACCGCAGCAGTTCATGCACTTACCTTTTAGACTTCTACTATATGCAATATACTCATTATCAACATCCCCTTTTTATAATAATGTCAGCCCACATGTATGACATGATTTGTTCTTTGCGTTGGATGTTTCGTAAACAAAGTATATATTTTTTATATTTTAACAGCTATATAGCGGTTGCAATTTTGTAGTGTAGAATAGCATAACAAAATGATGTGACGAAGATGAGCTGCAACAGACAGAATTGAGTGATATTGTTTGCTAACGCATTATTCAACAATAGTAAAACCAGCTAAGGCTATAAAGAAGGAGAAGGAACGCAATGGTAGTTTCATAAAAACGCTTAGATGTTTTTATTTCAAAAATCATTCTGAGACATTCCCCAATTAAAAGAAATTATGTACCAATTATGATACATATCAGAGAAAACGAGGGAACATAGTATAGACGGAGAAAGGGACAAGGAATCAGCCAGACTGTCTGGAAAATCTTGTTAAGTATCTTGTAAACCAAAATGTTCCTACGTCCGGGGCCTGTGTAATATTATGGCACATAACGCTACGTGTGTTCTAAAATTATGGTTTATAATGTCTTCATAATGTTTATGATGCCACCTACCAACGTCAACAGTACATACATTCACATTAACAAGCGCGCTTACTAATAATATTAGTTGCTAATAAGTGAAAGCTCGTATAACGATCATCAAACTTCCATAAATAACATATCATTCCCTTTGCAAAACAAGAAAGTTGACAAATATAGAAACATAATCATGCGTGGACATGCATAAGCAGACTTTAATATGCTAAACAGCCACTTTATCCCTATATATTGCAGGTATCAGGCATGCTATTATAAGTGAACTCGATGCAAAAAAAAACTAGCTTGCATGCTGCAATTCTTTTCAAAGTTCAAATAGTAATGCATTTTCATCTAATTTTATCCTTTTACTTCCCACCAAGCAAAAGATTAGGGTGAGATGAAGACTCTTTTCATTGAAGAATCAACAATTTTTTATGTGTTACATTACAGTATTTACTACTATGCACGCTGTTTTAAAGAGATTTATAGTGGATTTACGTTTGATGATGGAATTATGGTTACGGTGAAACCACATCAGTTATCTGCTTGATTATACTGTATTTGGAGGATCATCTAAGCCACAAAAAAAATATGACAAACTTTAAAACAAGGTTGTCACTTTGCTCACTTCCTTTGATTCATTGTATCCATAAAACAACAGTATGAAATGCAATTACACATAATAAAAAGTGAATTGCTGAAATTTTTTAAACATACAATTCAAGCAATCTCGTGCTAAAAATTCTTACACAAGCTACGAAACATTTCTACTTAATCTTACTATCAGTAAAAAAAACGTTTGTTGGCAGTTGACCGTGTGGGCGTAAATACTCGACAAACTTGAATGAACAGCATCACTTTTTTTAAAAATGGCAATAGACAAGAAATGGATACAAGAAAGAGGAACGCAGGTTGTCAAACGTTTTGGCAGCTTTCATTGGTCTCGTGTGGATTTTTTATACATATTTTTTGTGTCATTACCCGTCAAATATTGACAAACCTCCTCTTCCCGAGAATTTTCCTACAAAAAGAGAGGATTTTTGTCTCTTTTTTGCAAAAAAAAAACACTAATGTGTAATAAAACTGGGATGTATGAACTCGTATTAACTGGGGGGAAAACAAGTAAATTTTTTATGGTTCATGGTTTTATAGTAACATGCAGCCATGTTTCCAATTATTTTGCGCAAATTTTAATCAGTTTTGTATTAACTTTTTTGCTTTGTTTTCATGCTGCCTATAACATTCCAAATTAAAAATGTCAATGGATCCGGTAAAAGAGAAAACATGGTAAACAACATTGCGATGCAAGTGTTTTCATGCCATAATACTTTTGCCTCCTTCTTCACTGATACTAGAAACTATTGTCACAATGTCAATTCCACTGTTGTACTTTGCGTAACTGATACTTTGAGTATATGGAGAGAATTTGAATCGCACCACGGGATTTTACAACTTTCAACAATTTTGTCTTGTGACATTTTGTGATAGTGGAATGTTATCTTTGTAAACCTCTTTCAAAACAACGTCGATTGAGCACAGGTTGACGACAGACATAACTACTACTATTGGAGTTTGGTAATAATATACAACATACAAATTCAAATCATCACTTTCATTTCCATGTTGGAAACGGCATGTGAACTTGCTAATCTTAATCGAACCGTACACATACAGAAATGCATTTAGAAAAAAATGTATATATTCAGGCAATAATAATAAGCAAGAAAGAGATATTATAGTAAATGTGCGTACATGTCAGATATTGTTATGAGATGTGTAAGGATAAGTTTAGGCACATGTTTTATTTTTAGGAAGGCGAAAACCATCACTGTAAGATTTTTAAAAAATAGTCAACAAAGCCTTTTTTCCTCCACGAGTTGTTTTGAAAATAAATGTGCAAACAGAATATTATTACATGTATGTATTTTTGTGTGTTTTAAGGTTTCCTGTTTGGAAAAAGTTGGTACTCCTTGTCGACAAGTTACTTTCCAAAGAAAAACATGCACGAACATAATAGTAATATGTCCATGTCGTCGACTTTGACTTGGCACATACGCAATATATGTATGTATTATACCCACACTACACCATAATTCTCTGTTCAGTATCATTGGCCTTAGAAAAAGAGTAATTCCAGGCAAAAAAAAAGTTGACCTGACAAAATAGTTTCTTAAATACCATCTTCCTGTGGATCATCATGAACGCGTAAATCTTCAAGCACTTTGCCGGATTTTTTACATAACTACAAACCCCCCAAAAATGCAGTTTGAGAAAGCCTTTTCCTTAATCTTGGGACATTTATTGCATGCACTGAATATATATATATATATAACTTGCATTCCCGGAGGCATTCCATATTTATATCGCGGGTTACATCGCTGCTGCATTACCATCTGCTGTAGACTAGTATTCAGCTAAACCGAATGGCTTTGTTGTGATGCGCGGATGCAAAGCTCCACGAGCAAGTTGGACACAACTACTTAAAAGATCTTTCTTCAAATCAGTATTTTTTGTACATCCTCGTGCGTAATATAATAATAGAATTAAACATTAATGAAAAGGTGCTGTGAATCACAGCCTGCGATGTGATGATTTACACAGACTATATATTATTATATTATTGTGCTGCTATATATGCTTAAATAGTGATCATATTGCACGTTGTTCTACGCACACTCTGCTCGTTCTAAAAATGTGTGCGTTTTACTTTTATCCAGCACAGAATATTTATATGCACAAACATGCATATCACGCGTTTAAATCGCTTGTTGGGCGTGTGAAAGCACATAATCAGTTGCCATAAATTTTATATAACATTTTATTTGGTGTCTGCCAGCATTACGCCGGAACAAAAGAAGAAAAAGGATACATAAGTGTTTTCATTTTACATGTACTTTACCGTACCCCGAAATCTAACCACTTAACTTGGACGACAGATTATTTTTGCCCTACACTGCAAGTTTGAAGCTGAAACGTCAGGTAATATTATAGGACACTCACAAGTAAACCTAAATATATGCGGGACACCGATATGGACAATTTTGGTATCAATCGAAAGGTGTTCACTTGTAGATTACTATTGTACCCACTAAAGTCCCGAATGCTCAAGTTTGTGGACGTAGGGGCACCTTAAACGAAGCAATCTTACAAGCCATAAGGTCATTTATGTTATGGGACAAAGTTTTAGCCCGTGCAATACATGTTTGTGGCATTTTGTATTTCGATAACCATATTTCAAATTGTTTTGAAACATACTCGAAACTGAAATATAGTAGATTGATTGATAGTAACTCATACGGGTTTGAATTGATGATCATGATAAATACCTAGTTTGTGTTTTGCCTTGTCTCGTAAGTAAAAATTACCATCATCCTTTGTCAATATCGGAGAAAACAAACGACATGCAACATTTAAACATGCTTTAAACGCAACGGGCTGAACCTTAGTCCCATAACACAATTGACCTCGTAGGCTTGTAAGATTGCTTCGTTTGATCCTCAAACTTTAAAGTGCCCCCACGTCCGCAAACTTGAGCATTCGGGACTTTAGTGGGTGTAATAGTAATATACACGTGTCCAGGTTTCTATTGATACCAAAATTACCCATATCAGTGACCCGCACATGTTTAGGTTTACTTGTCAGTGTATTATACAGAACAGGGATCAATTATTATTATTTTTTAATTTAAAAAGTCGCCTTCCAAGTCCAGAATACCTAACACGTGCAGTTTTGTGAAAGTACTGTTGTTTATCATGCAAGATGATAACATTATTATTATTAGTCTTTAATTTTTATAGTCATTAAGTAATGGCTCAACAATCTATGTAAAAGCCGTTTAGTTTTCATAAAAAATGGATATCGTACTGCAGTACTACTTTTATACAAGTTTCAATTAAAATATAAAAGTTTTATAATAAAACTTACCGCTGAAACAACCACCATCCATGGTCCAAGAACGATAGCATCAATTACTAAGCACGCTGCTAGCCTGAAATAAAGATAATATTGATTTTTTTAGTTAAAGAATCCCCTCGTTTTCATTAATAATTATTACCACAAAAATAAAATTTCAAGGTCCAAATGAATATCATTTCTACTAGAGCTGGATCTGGCAGTGAAATCAAGATATTGACTGCTGCCACACATTTTCGTGATAAATGATAAGGAAAGATCAAGGATCACTTTTTAGGGATTTTTAATTTATAGGATAGCACAAGGAACACAAACCTATATAATATAATGATAATGACTGTATGTACTTTATTATTGAACCATTTTTGTGTAGAAAGGTTGATTTTTTTCATGAGGGAAAGGAAATGGGCCTTAAAAAGGTGTGGATTTATGTTCTGTTTGACTGAAACCTCTCTATATTTTGTTCAATGAAGGAACAATACAAAAAATGTTTCTTCGGAGGTTAAATATATTTTCGGCATTTATAGCTGGGATCAGTGGGCTTCTTTTGATTTGAACAAGCTTCTGCATTTCATCGTCTCAGGATTTTTGTTGGGTCCCTGTCTAGGGTTACCCTCCTCGTGCAGTAGTAGTGCAAGTTGTTTACAAGATAAAAAAAAATGTTATGGATAAATGATGCGGAAGAAGCTAACCCAGAAGAAAGAATGCGTGAACATGCACACACGATTGCATACCACAATCACGACCAGCTGAAGGAAAAAAAATCTCGAGTTAAACTCGCACAATCATTATTATTATTATACGATTATTATTACTACTTGGCAAGGTGTTGCTGCTGGGATGAAACTGGAAAAGGATATTTTTTTCAAAAAAAAATAATAATAAAATGAATGTAGTAGTGAGCAAAGAAGAGAGATCACAGTGAAAAGTTTAGCTATCTTATTGATTTGGGATTCCAGAAGCCAAGCATGCTGCTTGCTGAGATATGCAGTTGTAAAGAACATTGTCGATTTACACAGTTTAAAAGAGAGAGAGAGAGAGAAATATCAAGCGAGAAGCGAAGAATGATTTAATAGCTTCCTTTCGAAAAATGACTTTAGCTTTGCACCCGACCCGATGTGATCTGCTCTTGCTGTGTTATTATGATTACTTTATTCCCAGCTTTCGTGTACAACAAACCTACTCTAGAGAGACTGCGCTTAAAACTTTTTCAGTCTCCAGTGAAGAAGATAGAGTCATCATATCTTACCAAGATTCGGTTTCGTGTAGTGTAGGACATTAGAAGATTGAAATATTTTTCAAACTTTACTCTCCTCCTCCTCTGGTTATATGCTAACTAACACTTTCAACAAATATTATTACTTTATCCTGGCGTGGCTGTATTTTCTACGTACAATCATTTACTTTATTGGTCCACAACAACGGGTTGGCTGTTCACTCAACCTGGAAATATATATGTCTTTTTTTTTACGAAAGGAATATTGAAGAGGTACATGAAAAAGCTTCCCACATCATCTTCATATTTCTTGTATATTTTCTTATTAGCGTTTCTAATTTAATTTAGAATTTTCCATGCACTCAAAATAGAGAGAGAGAGAGAAGAAGAAGGGATGAAAATGGAGGATGTAAATTTAAATTGTGGATATAGACTGGAACTTGTGTAAAATAATGTTTAAAAATTTGCCAGATAGCGGTTCCATCCATGCATTAAGCATACAAGTTTTATATACAGGCCATGTTATGAAGATAGGCACATTTTATGCAATGTTGCTGCTAGTGTATCAATAACGTTTGTAATGAATTGGAGAATTTTTTTTTCGAGATATTGTCAAATTAAGACGAAGATGACAGGCAAAGGAAGTATCAGTTCCTGCTTGCCCATTTCATTTGTAGCTTTATCACTACTTCACTTGTTCTTGATTATTATATGTATAAGTGTATTACACTTGTCAGTCTTTATATTATTATACTGTATTGGTGAAAAGGACAAATATTTATTTTATTTCAATATTTTCCATATTTAAATTTATATGGTGTATAAAATATGGCACTTTTTTTCTATTCGCAGATCAAATAGCAAAATCAATTTTGTTAATTCATTCATTCTAGTTTGAAGAAACAACTTTTTTTAATTCTAAATGAGAAAAGATGAAACTTATAAAAGTATAAAAAGTTCATGAAAAAGTCAATTTGGAATACATAGCGAAAACTGTAAATGCAAATCAAAATGAACCTATAAATAATACAATTCCACTTGATGTGTTTTGCCATATATTTTTCATTCAAACGTTTCCACATTTGCAAATCCTCCATATGAGCTTGATGAGGTACGATAGAAAGATAAGCTTTGACCTGTTTCGCCTGTAATAAAGTTTTGCCAGACTGATGGCTATAAACAAACCACTAAATTAAAAAATTTACATTTTAATAATTGACCCATTTTCTCCTCATTCAAACTTTGACAATATTNTAATAATTATTTCATTTTCTATGTTTGGGTGATCATGTCATTGATGAAGTTAATAATTATAATAATAATGCTCTCTTCTTTTGCATACAGCATTCAAGAGTGGCGACATCATAACAAAATGTGACAATGATGATCATAGTTTATGTCAGAGAGATTTTCAATCCGCCTAGATATAACTTCATCTCATCTCTCTATCTTTGCGACACTTTAGTGGTTATCACGTATCCACAACACGATGAATGAGGCCTTTAGGAATGTTAAAAAATAAAAGGGGAGGAGCAGCAGGAGCAGCAGACTGATTAAATTTATCTCTTTTGAAGTTAAATTCTTTGAACGTTTCCCTATTTTAGTAGCACGGTATAATAAGATTCTCGATATATTTTTCTTACCATTTCCACAGAATGTCCAAGAATATGCTGGTTTTCCACCTGACTTTGAATCGGGGGATCCCATCATAAAAAGTATCACAAATGTTAATGTTACTGCTGAGTAGAGACTTCATGATTTCACGGAGAAATTCTATTGCATCTAGTGACCTTAAACTGTGAGCGCATTTGAATATTTTTTTCCTCTTCAAAATGTACCCAAAATAGAGATTTTCTTTTTTTTCAAAATAAGAAATACAAAAAAAGTAGACTAGACGATCTATAAAAAATTGTGTATGTGTGTGTGTGTCCATACACCAGACCCCCTATCGGAGGGGTGTGTGGTCAGCTCATTTGAAATGCTTTTCAGGATTTATAATTTGTTGTTTGATGTCGTGTCGCTTTTTTATCACTTTTTAAACTTCCTTAATACACCCCACTCTCATTTATTATTATTTTCCATAAACACTTGCCATCCCCATCAAAATATATAAAGTATATCCACTCTCTACTCACAACAACAACAGACAAAACAACAACACTCTGGCACCACGTAAATACCAGTCACACCATCAAACCAAAAAGTCGTAACTCTCTGTTTAGAAACTCTGTTGCTCGATTTTCATTGAGAAAATTTGAAGAAGAATCTCTCAAGATTGCATATTATTATACACACTCAAGATCCAAATGGCTAAAATGTAAAAACTGAAAACACAATCCAAGAAGTTGCATGAAAAGGTTTTATCCAACACACGCCAAACCAGGTGCAACAAAGAGAATGTTCTCACTTGATCCAATAAATGAACGATATTAGCCTGGTAACGTTTGTCGTACATCCATCATGGCTCAATTTCATGGAAAAAATGGCGTATGTGGTAATTAATTTTCATACTGCATCAATCACATATATTCCTTCATGAGCATTCACAAAAACACACTACCATTCCTCACACGATTATTATATTATTATTAAGCACTCTCACACATCAATTTAACAACAAACCAACTTATAACATCAACAAAAACTAAAAAAGATCTTTCCAGTCGTTTCTCAAACCGGAAGAGTGGTTTTCTAATAATAACAATAGACACGATTGTTTACCTACCCAATAAGTTGGCATGAAACTCGGGACGAAGAGAATATTATGATGCCAGGCTGCCTGCTTTGTTTCTGCTTTGTTTCTTCTTCTTTTTTTCAGTATTTGTGCGTGTGGTGTGTGTGTAATGAGGAGATGACGTCGTCTTGAGCTACGCAATGTGGTGATGTGAGCCGGCTCAAGTCTTCAGTCCCACTGACAACCTGAAAAAGACTGGCTTCATAAAAGTTGTATGCATCGCACACTTTCAAACATAGCATATAGCATAATAAGTACTTATATATCGGTATACTACACAGAAATTAACAAAATTCACCCATGGAGTTGTGGAGATGTAATATGATGGTCTCTCATCTCTTGCTTCTTCTTTCTTCAAAGAAATCTCTTTACTCTTCTTCCTTTTTTGCCCATACTCTCATCTTCTCTTCTCTCGTTTCCTTGTTAAGAGAGTTGAAAGGATCTCTTGTGTTGAGTTGCACTCATGCCTGTTGCTTTCTCATTCACAGTCCCATTCAGCTTCTTCCATTTCATTGCCTTGTGTACATACATAATATATACATTGGTACTTTATACTATATACATAGAATCAAGTGCGCAATAAGATGCATTTTTTTCTCATTTGAAGGGAAAAATAGTTATGTATACATAGGCATCTATTACTTGTCATTAGCATTATTTATATAAAGGTCCAGAAAAAAACGTCAAAGTCTTCTATCAACTTTCATCCATTTTATATATTCATAGTTTTCATAATCCTTATTCCAGTAATAGTCAATAATTTAGTTGTATAATATAAACCTTAAACAGAATTATATTATAAAAGTGCGCAGCAACTATACTTTTTTCATACTCGTTTTTTATTCGAGGCGACAACTTCTTGTTTTCCTTATCAGTTATATATATGTGTGCTGCATTTATATACAAGGATGCAACTTATTATTATTGCACTTGAATAATTTTTAAGGATTTATCATTTATCTCGAGTAATTTGTTAACTACACGCGATAATAAATACTCTTTCTGTCGATGAGCATTATTTCCTGATGTGTGAGCCCAACTTGATTTCGAACAAGATATATGAATATGTCAGGATGATAATAAATTTCTTTTCAGAATGTCATTATTCATTTTTCCTGGTTATCAACGAGTGAGTAAAAATAAACTCGATTCATTTTAATTTTATCCGATTTCTTTGAAATTGAATAAACTTGGGAACATAGCACATGGGAAACGTTAGAATTTTCATTTATACCTAATCATTCGGTCATATTATTATAAACCACATGTGTGAGATTATGGTGAGATTCCTAAATTGAGACATTCATTAGTCCATTGAAATGACATCTGACATCAATGAAGGTGGTAAAAGGGTGTATTGCATGGTGTACAATACGCTGTGGACCGGCCGAAAAGTCACCGCATCCTCAATGCACACAGATAATAATATGCACAATGATAACATGTAAAACATCATCAAAACAAAGGTAAGTGTTGCATTGCCCAATTTGACTTATTGACTAACAAACACTTTACTTTGTCACTGTTCAAAAGGTGGTGGTGGTGGCGTTACCAAAAAAATAAATAAAAAGTACATAAAAATCCCACTATTTCCTTTAGTGATAAAAAAGAAAAAGTACTTGAGCTTGTTTTGATGCAAGTCTACCATCAAAGAGCCTACGGCAAATAAAGATTTTTATGTATTTAAAAAAACTACGAAATTTTAGAATCTTGTTAAGTGAATAAAATATATTGCATCTCGATCGTGCTTTAGTGGCCGGCGATGGAAATGCGTAGAGGGAGGAATGAAGGGTGCGGTTCCTTTTAACAAACCTACATCATTGATGGATCACGTCGCCCCAATTTTAGAACACCGCATATTATGCTCTTCAGTCATCTATTATTATGCTCTTCATCTATTATTCCATCCTCATTGTACCTCTTATATGCCCAAAAATCGTTTAATTTAAAAGATCAAGCAATCAAATCTGCTTCTTTCAACTTATTTCGTGACATTACAGGTTAGCCTTTTTTATCAAGTGGTTACTTAAGGTGTCATAATATGGATCATATTTTATTGAATATTTTAGGGTAGATCATATTCATGGCAGACCAAATCGCACCAGTCGTCAACAATGGTGTTTGTCTGGTGATCAGTGTAAGTTTCCACTTGGACTACCTATTCGAAATATGTCAATGACACCTGTTCTTATGAATTCTATACTATGATATAATGATTGTGTCGTCTGATCTCCTGTCCAACAGAGATGCAGCATTCCAGTTCCAGGGGTGAAGCATTAAAAACTAAACCTAGGTATATATGCAATCATAGTAGAATGCTTGTGATTTATGCATCCATTTTGTTCGAATGACGTGTCAACTTGAATAAAAAACGGTTACAATCTAAAATCTGATTTCTTGATGTAGTGAAAAATGGCTTCACAATAAAATGATAGACAAAAGTTGAGAAAATTGAATTTTAACCAAACCAAAACTCAAACCATGAACCTCGTCGTGTATCGCGTTTCACAAGGTGAAAACAATGGGTCACGGTTACGTTTTGTCAAGAGAAACGTATATATACGTTTCTCTTGACAAAACGTAACCGTGACCCATTGTTTTCACCTTGTGAAACGCGATACACGACGAGGTTCATGGTTTGAGTTTTGGTTTGGTTAAAATTCAATTTTC
>JAITYZ010001744.1:0-21923 GCA_027744595.1 Paronellides praefectus | reverse complement strand
ACTGTGTGTATGCAAGTTTTGCTTCAGGGATTAATACTAAGAAGATAAACGCACACAAAGGTAAACTTGAATGTGTCTTTTTTCCCTTTCTCTCTTCTTTTTACATATTTGTGTAATAATATCTCTGTTGAAATATCTCTCGGTATTAAGCATATATGTCCTAAAAACCACATTGCTGTTCTATGCGTAGCTTTAAAATGCGCATGAAAAGGATCATAAAAAAGGCTCTAGTCGAGATAGGTGTTATGTGATGTGGAATGTAGAGGAATAGTTTCCAGCCCAAATATTCTTCTTTGCATACTCTTTTATAGAGAAGAGAAAAGAGAATACAATGCAATTCAACTAGACTGAATGACTGCTTGTCATTGCTACAATAAGAACGAAATGAGTACGTGGGTGTAATATGTGTAAAGTGTAAACGCGTGTGTAGTCTGTGTAGCAGCAAACGCAACATTACATAGCAAGTGTGCGTGCAAATATTCACATTCACACAAGCATTCATCTATTCACCACCACCAGCAAACAAGAAAAGCAAAGTTTGTATACACAACACAACAGCAGCGCTCACAGCCCTTACGAAGAAAAACAAGGAGAAAATCTAAGAAAGAGAGAGAGAGAGAATTTCTGCTTCTTCATGCTCGTCTTCTAACAGCAGCGCTCACAGCCCTTACGAAGAAAAACAAGGAGAAAATCTAAGAAAGAGAGAGAGAGAGAATTTCTGCTTCTTCATGCTCGTCATCTTTTTTCTTTTTTATACTTTTTCCACAGCAAACAATGTATTTTCTACTTAAGAGAGTGAATGAGAGAGAGAGAATACGGAATCAAATGAAAAGACTCCTGAATCTGAACAGACAGACTAAAGAATTTGTTTCAGCGAAAAGGAAAATACATGAAGTGGTATTGTTCCATTTCATGAAGTGTACTCATAGGACACACACACACAAGCTAACAAGCAAGAAAAGGAAGCAAGCAAAATCCCATCATCTCAAACACGCATGAGGAACTGAGCTGAGTGAAAAAGAGAGAAGTTTGCTGACTAGTTTTGGTTTCTCTTCTTCCCATCATCATTTATCTAACTGAAAAAAGGGAGAAGAGAAGAGAAGAAGGAAATTGATACTATAAAACCATAATACATAATGCATAAAGCGCCTGTGTAGTAAGTAGTACGGTATTTTTTCTCGTGGTGGCATGTCTTGCCTTGCCGCTAAAAACATTCAGAAAACTCGGCGAGAGAAAAAAAAGTTTCCTGCTTCCTTTTGACGTAAAAGTAGAAGTGACATACCATGATGAACTTGGTTATATAGCAAACTGCTCTTGTTAATAAAAAGTCTGCATGGTTGCTTGCCTTACTTACTTTTCTACGCTTTTCTTAAAGAAACGGTGACTGATAAAAGAAGTATTTGTTCCGTAGAAAAAGAAAGTCAAGTCAGTGGAGAGAAGCACGCCCGTCCTCCGTAGTTCCATGCACTTTTATCCTTCGTCTCTACACTTCACTCTTCTTTTTTTCTTTTATCGCATTTTTTTTCTTCTTTTCTTGAAAAAAAGAGTTTTTTTATGTTAGCAAATGACGAGAGACGAGAGAACTATTGTAAATTCTGAACACATCCTTATTCTTTCCATTATAGTAGCGAGAAAAAAATTCAAAGAAACGTTGACTTTTGTTACAAGTTTTGATGAAAAAAGTGAACAAAAAGAAAAAGAAAAACCTTACTGAAAACCCATTGAAAAACAACTTGCAAGTTTTATTTTTTTCCCATATTCATTCTCACTTGTCTATTTTTAAAGAATTGTAAAAATCATTTTTATACTAGTTTAAATAAGATGATATATATTTTTCCAAGAAAACGAAACATACATGAGTTATGTGTAGATAATTTTTCCAGAGAACACCCGGGTTTTTTATAGAATCAATTTATTTAACAGTGTTCGTATGAAATACTCAACTGAAAATGACGTTCCTTTTCTCTTTTTTAAAAGAAAAAGAAAGAAAGAGGTTGTCTTTATAGCTCTGCTGTCTTTCATGATTATGATGAACACTTCCCTTTTATCACCCGTCACATCATATATTATTCCTGGGAAAGAAGACCATTTCATGCATCTGCCATATGATGACTCTTGGAAACATTTGAATAATACCAGTGTCTTGTGTGGTGAATGTTAAATTTATGTATATACATACCTACATATATTTATAGATGTAATATCTATTCTCACACATGTACATATATACCTATTTATACCAATTGCGTTAGTTCCTTTTTCACAAAAAAGAGTTTTTTTCTTCTTTTCTTTTGAAATGATGATGGCTGATGGAAATGGAATTAGTGTACTAATTTGATGAGTATTCTTCTTCCGCTATCAGCCGCACCCTGCCGTGTTTTATCGTTTTAGAATTAACAGGAAATACTGTTACCGACACTGACAAAAGAAAATTAAATGAATAGCTTTATTTTGTCAATATTCATGATTTCATGAAAAAGCGGCACAAGACACGACATTTCAGAATTATAGTAGAATATACTATAGCTTGTTTTGTTTGATGATGATGATGTGGGATTGGCTTTGTTATTATTGTCGATGAATTAACTTTGAATGTTTGCAATTAGGCTTGGCTTGAATAAAACTTGGCATCTTCTTGGGAATGTGATGTGAAGCAAATATTTTTTTCATTAAGCTTATATGTATAAGTTTGTACCTATATGAGTTTGGTAGTGAATCTGATGACGATAAAGTGAGAAAAAATATAACAAGAATCCTTGAAAAAATGCAAAAAGATGACGATAATGCATTCGTTGTATAATAAGTAATGTTGAATGTATATTTAGTTAACAAATTCACAAGGCAATGTGCATTTAATTAAAGAGTGCATTGTTATGCAAATTGCACTTGCATTTTCATTCATCTCGCTTTTTCATAAACACGCATTTAGTTGGAAGCTCTGAGAGTGGAGTGGATGATGACGACTTTCATTACCAACAACGCTCAATGTATAAACAAACTCACACTCAACAGAAAATTTGCACATGGTTTTTATTTGATGACTCTGACTTTTCCGCTAATTTACTTTTGGTCATTTAAAAAGATCTTCTTATGAATCTAAATGAAAAAAGCCCACACAACCTTCTCGCTTCTCTGCTTGTTTGCTCAACTTAATAGTCTTCTTAACATGCTTATACGTTTACATTTCATAATGCCTCATGATACGTAACATCATCATCATCGTCAAAAAACAAGTAAACAACAAACAAACCATGTCAAAAATCATGCGCTATCTGGTTTGGACTGACTCATTCGTCCATGTACGGATAAACTGTACGTTTAATGAATTCCATATAAGTTTTCTGTTTGCTTGTAAAGCCAGAATTTATATGGCACTATACCACTACTGTTTTGTTGAATAGTAATTAAATTTTATTAATTCCATCCCTCTCACCATCTCCATAACCTGATAACCTATTATAAGTCTGCTTTTAGACCAATAGGATATCACATTTCTATGCAATTTTCTAATGAAAACAGATAGTGGTAATGAGTTAATAGCTTGCACAAAGAAAAACCTCAGACGTTTGCCAATATGTGTTCATTTGTAACATGGTTAAATAAGCTGCACAATATGAGGAAAAAACTCTTTTCAATTTTATCCTCTGTGTCCATTTATTTTTTTTCTAACAAAAATTAAATAAGTAGCACGTGTAAAAATCTAGGCTCATTTAGCATTTAATTATCCTGTATTTTCATGCACTCCCATTATTACTTATTACATTGGCAATTTGCACGAGGTATGAAAATATAATAGACATCGGACTGTCCAAAAAAATATTAATTTACTTTTATGTTTATGGCGTGTCTTTTCCATTTACGAGCAAAAAGTCACGTCATTTAATGGTGATGATGATGTGAGATAATCAATCTTTCCGCTAAATATATTTTACTATCAAGTCATCATCATGTTTATCGTTACATATCCTTCCAAACCGTAGAATCTATGAATACACGTAAGGCAAAAATATATATTTTTTTACATTCCCATTATGGCTTAAATGCAAAGTGATTTGTTAAGGTATAATGACTGGCTTGGCTGGTAGGAAATAACCTCGTCGATTAGTGACTTTCCCACATTATCGTGTAGACTTCCAATTATTATTACAACCAACCGCAAATCAAGTAGGTAGACTATTAAAAAATGTAGATGAACTTAGCATATTAGCATGATTTCACGTTAATGCAGTGCATAAAAAGTGTGCCCACTGCCCACCGCAACTACGCATGCCACACCAAGCCCACGCTAATGTGCCCCTTGTGTCTTATAATTGAGATGCTAATTGGTACAGGCGGACCAACCGATAAAAAGGAGAGATCGCGTGGAATGTGAAAAGGCCGACAGCGACAACCAGCCACTATATTATTTTTTTATACCTAGAACGAACACCCGTGCAATTTTATATGCTCATATTATTTTATATTTTTATGGATATAAACTCTGAGCAATCAGCGATGTTCAATCTCAGCTATTTTTCAAACATACCTACATACATGCATTAACAAAATCATCATGTATTCCTGAGATGTGAAAGATTGCATAAATTGAAATAGCCTGTCCGCCACCAACAAGAGTTTGGTTTTATTGAGTTTTTTTTATTTCTGTTGTTGCTATTATATATCATACCACACACACGGACGGATTCAATATTCATCATAACAATCTATGAAAAAAGTACTAACTTAACTACTCCATAATAGTTACAATATTCTCGTCACTGTAATAATCTCTCTCATACGTTCCACCATGTCATCATATCAAATCACACAAAAATATTTTATATCGTATCGCTGGTGGTGATGATGGTGAGTCGGTCTTTCACTCTCTTTTCTTTCCCCGTTTTTTACATGGTATTTTCCTTATAGTCTCACAAACAAGGAGCAGCAGACCGTGTGCCGTGCGTCCGTCCGTGGTTGCGTTTAGAGCACATAATGGAATGAAAAGGAGTAGTTGGTAGTTAGAAGGCAAGGGCGTATTCCCTCTGAGTGAGTGAATGAATGTATCATAGAGCATGTTTGAATGTTTGCCTTATGTATACCTATAGAAAATCCTTTCCATGTAGGTACATTTTGAATGATATGATGTTGTTGAAATGAAAGAAACCATACCACATACATTTACGAAAGTATAGGGTTATGCATAAGGGAGCTGTCTGTGTCTGTGGTAAACTCTGAAAGGATGGATCTCTTCTGTTTGGGATTCCTTCAGAATTATACACGAAAGATATGGAGATGTATTAACTTTCATACATTAAATATAAAAGTGCAGCTAGGTAAACTAATAGGTAGGTACAATATGCTTGTATGGATGGATGCATGTTGATGATGATGATGAAGGTGTTGGTGGTGGTGATATAGACAAACAAGAGAGAAGAAACAACATGTAGCAAATAGTAAAATACCGACCGATATTATGGATATGGAGGATAAAAGGAACTGAGAACTAAATCTAATAATATGCAATATTACATTTACATTTGCAGAGCATGTAGGAAAAAAACACATTCATTCATCCATTTAATGTGACCATGTAAAATGTGAACCACACACAAACATATATATATATACAGAAATACAGAGAGGTCGAAACGAGAATACAGACATAGCTAGTTAGAGTTCAAGTATGGGAAAAAACACATCTATTTATGCATGATGTGATCGTCATAGTCATCATCATTATCATCATCATCATCATCATGAAGAACATGATGTGTAAGTTAAGTAAAAGGAGAGAGAAGAATCATCATATCATGGATACTTTTTTTTATGCTTTTGTGGCATCCATGCTTGTATATCATAACAATAATAGTACAATGGTGAATGGTTTTGGTGTGGTGGTGGTGGTTGAATGACGGAAAAAAATGGTAAGTTGTTGTTGTAATAGGAAAATACACAGAGATACGATGTAAAGGGGGAAAAATGCATTAGTACGAAGAACAGAAAAGGAAAGAAAAAAAAAGTTTCCACTTGTATTGTATTTACGTACTTTTATCAGTCATAGTCAGTCAGTCAAAAACGAGCTGATATTATTATACATTTTTTTTCTTTTTCTAAAAAAAAGGAGTAGTAAAAGTATACTAGTAGAATAAGTAGACATAAAAAAAGGGAGAGACAGAGAAACACACTCTCGTGTCGTGTAAGCATATTAGGTAATCTACTTACTTTTACTACTAAAACACGAGATAAAAGATTGAAAACGGGAGTAAATCAGATCAAGATCTTAAGGACAGGACAAGCAAATAAATAAAAGAGGGCATAGTATATAATAAGTATCTATTCTGCTAAGTAGGAGAAGCTGTAAAAGTGGTGTTTAGAGAGAGAGAGAGAGAGAAGGGAAAGTGAGTAGACTGGACTGGAGAGAAGACCATAGTGGATAGGCATTGTAAGAATATTTTTACTACGATAAACAGTTTACTTAACTCTCTAGCGATAAATTAGCAATTTTGTGAAGAGTAAAAAGCTCTCTATATTTCACATGATAACATCATTATCATCATCATCATCATCAAAATACCATATTGAATTCTGGAAACAAACACACACACAAACATATCGCATGTAAAGCACCAAAACCAGAGAGGAGGACATGGACACAGTAAAGTAGTAAATAGGAGTGGAGCAACAGTATTACTGCCACACATAGGGACAGGACACCACAACACCACACGACACCGACGACGACATTCGTAAATAGGAGTAGTCACAGTCACAAAATAGGAGTAGTCCAGTCAGTCAGTTTGGTATGATGTTGCCGATATTATTTGCTCGTGGAAGTTGCTGCTGATGATGATGATGACGATGATGATGTGATCCGGATCATCATCACGATGACGATGACGATCACCATGATCATGGCCTGGTGGACTTCTGGCCTGTCGTGTTTTCTGTCACAACAAGAATAGGAGCACACACAACACAACCACACAAAAAAATAAGTATATACCACCGAGTCAAATCATCGTCATCTCATTATCATCACAGTTATTTTCCTGTTGTTCATTTTTTTCTCATCTGTGCAGCGTGTATTAAAAGTGGTGAATTAAAAAAAATATATATATTTTTTGCCTGTCTGCTTTTGTGGTTTCGGTTTATAGTGATGTGATCTTTTTTAAAGTGAACATATACTACTCGACTGATGTAGATCATTTTTAAGTGATGATATTCATCATTTGAAGGGAAGGGATGAATGATAAAAAAATGTGTAAAATCTCTTGTAAAAAAATGTGCGCAAGTATGTTATAGTGGAACTATTTTGAGCAGAATCGGATTGAGTCATCATCAACAGCATCGTTGGATGTGTCAAGCTTGAAAAAAAATATTTTAAAGTAAACGACATAGTTGTTATATATATATTATCAATATATAATACATTTTATATACCTACCTACATTACTAGCTGTTTAAAGTGTTCCCTTTACTCTATAAGCAATTTGGAGTAGATATTTAGGCAATAATAGTTATAGGTATAATTGTGAATTATTATCATCCTTATTATTTTACAGAGTAGAAGATAAGCAACAATAAGTACATCGTTGCTTTTGAGTATGCCAATTTTATCTTTTTCGTTAACTTATATTGACTCCACTATATATACCTTTACCTTACTGTATTCATTGTTGTACTCCACTGATTATTGTGAATAATTGGCAGCAATCTTCTTAACTCTTTTTTTTAAAACAATATATAAAGCGTGGCATCCAATCCCATTGAATTAAATTGCAAGGTTTTGTTTAAATATATCAGTAGGTACAAACATATGTACATGCAGATTAGTGTTTTTTTATTTGAATTGGCTTGCATATTATCAAAATAAGCAGCAGAATAATTGGATTATTTGTTGGTTGATGTTGAAATACCTTTCTTTTTTTGTGTGTGTGCTGCTTTTATTGTGATATAAGTAAGTGCACTGTTCATCATAATATAAACTTATGATATGATATGTTTACGTGTAAAATTCATGCAACAATTTTTAATGAGGATAGGACGATAATCATGATGATGATGATTGCGATAAGAAACATAACAACAACTNATGATGGATTTATTTTTTATTATTAAAGTTTCATAAGTCGAATCAAAACAAGTGAAAGGATATACCTACTTGAATCTTTTAAGAGGTGAATGAAGAGCGAGATGATGTGATGACGATTGTTGGTAGGGAGAGATGTGTGTTTGTGTGAGCGAAGACGAAGAGTTGGCGAGAAACAAGACACACAGAAAATCATCATGAGCTCAGCAGAAGATGTGATTCTTTTGAAAGCGGTCTTGATACAAAGTAGAAATACTAAGAAATACCTGTGTGCCTAAAGTCTATAATGCATTTGCGTGCCTACATAAAATACATTAGCAAAGATATATTACTATATAGTCTTTTTTTCAGTAAAACACGCAGTAAATTACCTAAAAGCATATAATATAACATGCAATGTAAGTGGAAAGATTCTGACTCAATCACAGAAAATTGCATTTGCACTTGTGTGACTTTGACTTGACTTGGGGTTGTTGGGAGGAGGATGATGTTGATGACGATGATGATGAGATATACAACTTGCTGTTGTGAGCCGTAAGCTATTTAAATACAAGTGGATGATATTTTACTGTACGGTAAAAACTTTTTTTAGTCGTTCTTTCATAGTCATTGTCAACATAATATATATACCAAGTGACTTGATTTGACTTGACTGAACACTGCCATAAGCAAAAGAACAAGTAGGTATATGTTGAATTGACTGGCTAGTGACTAGATGAATAAAAGACGAAAATATTATTATATGGTAAATGTAGTAAACCAGTAGGGGTATAAGGTTTTGTTTCTCTGTAGTATTCAATTTACACTTTTTACACACTATACTTTTTGCATGTAGACAGTTAAAGAAGAGGAGGAAGCACCTACAGAAAAATAAAAAAGTGCATTTAAAAAAAGTAACAAGTAGTTGTTGTTTCTATAAAGTTATATTATATATGCAGTGGTGATGGTGGTGGTGATATATTGGTTTGGCACTAGCAGAATAAATAATATATAGATTTTCATATAATGTAACCAGTGATATATTTTTTTTGCTACATGAAATCATCCTCGGTCAATCTGTATATTATTATTGTTTGCTACATTTACATTACATGATCTTGTACATACGCATGAATGGATGCATTGTACAAAAAAAGTAAGTCACGTCAAGTTAACCCTTTTGCAAATAAGATAACCTTAAAGCACAAATATGGTTATGTTTATATGAAAAGGGATTTTACAGTTTTGCTTGCAAGGCATGTCGTGTTGTAGTAGCAATAATAATAATATCCTGTGTGTGAATCTGTTTTGAAGACATTGAAGAAAACCCCAAAAACAATAATAACACAATTAACTTTATATGCACAACACAGTCAAGAGTGAATAGTTTTGTTTAAAGTCATGCGTGTGGGCGCAAAGAAGAGAGGAGTCCACCACCACCACAACCACTGCCATATATACACTTACCATGACATGACCAGCAGTATACAAGTTGGTGTTTTTAGTTATTTTTATAATACAAACTATAAATTGAAGGAAAAAAATTGTGCTTACAAGAACCACGTACGTAGTAGAATATCTATACATGCTGAGTGAAATGAAGGAGAAGAAAAAAAGTAGAAACATTAGTTGACTGATGAGAACAAACAAGAAGGAAAGGGTTACAATTTTACCATCGTCTCCATCATGTCATCTTGTTTCTTGTGAGTGAGTGCGCTCTCCTCTCAGCATCCTCGACTCGCTCAAAAAAAAATTACAATAATAATATGTATATAATATAATCTGAGTTGAATATGAAATGGTGTGTGAAGGGAAGGAAGGGAAACATAACTGCATCATCAACTATTACCATTCATTAATATTATCTGCAGCAGCATCATCGACATTTAGTTTGTTGTATAGGAAGAAGGGATCTAAGCCAAGAGCAGTTCTTAGAAATTAATAAAAATAAACATTGTTTTTTAGAGAAGGCGGAGGTGGTGGGAGAATACGCACAACTAAAAAAGTATCTTTTGAGAGAACACTTGAATTACCAATACCTTTCTGTTCTGTTCCATAAAAAAGAGAGATATAAAATTAAGGGAATGCGGATTTGTTGTTTATAATGAGGTATTAAAAATACAAAGAATTTGATACCATTTACTTTTTAATGTAGCAATAAACAAAGGCTAACGGACCTTGATTGAGTAAATAGGTAGTCAGTTGTCGGGTGTGAGAAAGGAAAAAAAATATATAATTAATTTGTTGGCCCACTTCAAGCAATCAGGGATTTTCAAAGTGGAATATAGTAATTTTAGTGATGTAGTATTGGAATGAAGTTGTCAAACTTCAAATGTCAACAATGCCGTGACAAAAAAATAATTGGTTATAATAAACTTTTTTCTTTTGTTTGTTTACGTCCAAACAGATGACAGGTGGTTCTAGTGTTGAAGTCGAAATTCAAAGATAGACGTTTGTCGTGGGTATATTTCTATTTCTACCCGGCTTATGATAATCAAAATTATCCGGTGACTACTTCAAGGAGAATTGGACAACATAATACTACGGACACTGGGCAATGTGCTTTTCGGGATCGGGAACTACGAGTCTACAGCTGCAGTGATTTTTTTTTGACATTTGATGATAGTTCTTTTGTGCAATATTTTTTTTGTGAATAGTGTGAACATTATCAGTTTGTGAAAATCATCACGTTATTATCGTTGTATTTTTCAGCTACTTCCAGCTGCAAAATGCATTGAAATTTTTGTGTTGATGTTTAAATAATAATTATTATTGCGTATTGTGTAACACAATTTGTGTTCTGTGAAAGGGGAATTGGTAGTGGAATGTAAACATGCTAAATAATTGTTTGCAGTTGCAGTCAGTACTACAAGAGAGGATCTACTACTGTGGTTATTACAAAATAAATAGTGACAACAACGCTCGTAGAACTTGAGTAGTAGAGTAGAATAGAATTCGTAATTTACTCTTTTATTAGAGTAATAAATACCGTAACTTATTTTTTTAAAGTTGTGAGGATAATAATTAGGATAAGGTGCAATCGTGGGGGGGACAATGTCTACAGCAAATGATGTACACGCCTCGAGGGGTAGCAATAATGCTACTGTTGAAATAGGCACGGATGAGGAGGGAAATGTTATCAGCGGCGGAGGGAGTGGGGTAAAATTTAAAGTGGGAGGGGCAACCACTGGCAGAAGTCCACTGCCACCTCTTGAAGTGAGTTATTGATTACTGGATTTAAAAATTACAATCGGATCCATTGGAAATGTTTAATTAATTGGTTTTTGGTATTATTATGTATAATAGATGCCTCAGCCATCAGTAGGTGCTTCCAATACCGCCAGTCAAACACCAAAGACCCCTACTCCTGGTCCGAGTGGTTTGACTGGGTCGGGAATAGCGAGAACAAAATCCGAAAGAGAAAAAAAGATTGGTCACAGAAGGGTCACACAGGGTGGAGATGTCACATACAAAAAAATTCAATCCTCCCAAATTATGGGATCCATTCAGTTAGGAATGCAACATGCTATTGGTGGATTGGCTTCCAAACCAGAGCGGGATCTTCTTATGCAGGTACATTAATGATTTGAATTATCACTTTACTAACTTTCACCATATCTTCCAGACTTTAAACGAAAACTTTAAAATGATGTTTTTCCCCAGGACTTCATGACAGTAGAGCAAACTTATTTCCCCTCTGGTGGATCAAACCTGACTCCCGCTCATCATTTTTCCGACTTTCGATTTAAAACATATGCCCCTATTGCATTTCGATACTTTCGAGACTTGTTCGGAATTCAACCTGACGACTTTCTGGTAAGTTTAACAATTAACAGCGAATTGTGAATTCCAATGAATTATGAATATGAATATGAAGTTTATTATTAATTATTATTGTCAATATATTCTTATTTTGTTGTATAGATATCAATGTGCTCGGTTCCCTTGCGAGAACTTTCCAATCCTGGAGCTAGTGGAAGTATATTTTATTTATCACACGATGATGAATTTATTATGAAGACAGTACTGCACAAGGAATGTGAATTTCTTCAAAAACTCCTTCCCGGATATTACATGAATTTAAACCAAAATCCAAGAACACTCCTGCCAAAATTTTTTGGTCTATTTAATTACATTTGTAATGCGAAAAATGTACGACTCGTTGTAATGAACAATCTTCTACCTAGCAGTATCAAAATGCATCAGAAATATGATTTGAAAGGCAGTACATACAAGAGAAAAGTAAGCCGCCAACGTCTATTTGTAATTATTATTGTGTTGTCTTCAGCAATTTTCGGAATTGATGTAATCCTATTTTGTTTTATTTTTTTGCCAAATAGGCAAATGTAAGATATGCTGTCTTGTACATCCATTGTTGTCAAACGTACATGCACTCTTTTAAAGAAATTAATTCATGAATGACACTAATTTTGTGTGAAATATACAGGAAAAGAAGAATCGTAAGCAGACTACCCTGAGTATAGATTCAGACGGTGAAGATATTGAAGACGGTGGTAGTGCTGCTGGACCTTCCGGTAGCGGCCTTTCTCGATCCCGGTCAATAAATAGACAAAAGCTTGTAGCTCATTCGACAGCGTTGGAGAGCATTCAGGCTGAAAGTGAACCTATTGATACGGATGACGATGTACCGTAAGTTTTTAAAATCACAAGAATACAACTACATTGCAAAACGTTATTTGCGAGTTTCATGTATCATTCATTATCACATTAATGAACTAACTGAACTAACCGATTTGATTGAACTAACTCTATTTTTATTCTATTCTAAATTTTTGCTTCCATGTTACTTTATCATTCCGAATGGGTTACTTTGGGTATTGAGTAACTTCCGCTTCTTTATTAAACGCTTTCCTTCTTCTTTACTACTGCATGATGAATACTGTTTAGTCAAGACATTATGCGCTTTTGGGTCGACAAGTTAGAAAGAATGAAGAGATTGAGCCAGCTAAAACCTGATCTAGATAATGTAGAAGAAATATGGACGACGCACATGCAAGTGGTAACCTTACTAGGATGTCTATATATTTTCCATCTCTAACCTTTTCTTTTATGGAAATTTTTGATTGCAGGCCCGGTGGAATTCCAGCAAGAAACGCAAAGGGCGAGCGTCTACTCCTCTTCCTTGGTGTGATTGATATTCTTCAAAGTTACAGACTCCGAAAAAAATTAGAACATACATTTAAAGCTATGATACATGATGGGGTATGTAAAAGTCTTATTTATAAACATCTTACAATTACAAGTTCTACAGTAGAACTTCTACTACAAACCCCTATATTGGTTAATTTAATTCTAATAACCTCTTTCATTCTTATCAGGACACTGTATCAGTTCATCGTCCTGGCTTCTATGCAGAGCGATTTATGAACTTTTGTACAAAGTGTGTATTTAAAAAGATTCCATCACGTAAGTTGCTCGTACTTTTAAAAATTGATGCATTTGCAAAAAATTCTCCGTGTCTTCATAATTCTGTACTTTATGCACACTATGTAGTGTACTGAAAAAGTGAACCTTGTTTAAATATTCCATGTTCATGTCTTCTAATAATGTAAATATGAACTTGTTTCTGTTTCCTCATTGCTGCTCTTCTGTAAACTGTTGACTGTACTACTGTTTATAAATTCTTACTGTAAAAAAACTATTTTAAAAATTAAGTGGATTTGCCAGAAATCAAAGGAAACCATCGTAAATTCCGTAACCTCGTCTCAACCTATATAGGTAGTGGTCTGAAAAATCACAACAAACAAATCTAGCTTTTCAGCTTCCATTTTCTCTTTTCATACCTTTTTGCGTCTTTTTCTCTTACTTTTTACTTTCTCTATACTTTACTATTATGGTGAACAAATACAGTTATATTAATAATATACTGTATATAATTAATAATATTTATGGTTATATATGTTATAAATTGTTTTTTGCCGAATATCCTTTGTTTTTGTTGTCGCATCATCGGGTTGTTGTTTTAGGAAAATGTTGCTAACGTTAGTTTTTCTGCGCACAGCTCTGAAACATTCGCCAAGCAAGAAGCGATCGGGAATCAGTGCTAATCTGCCAATGTCACCTCCTGCTTCCTCAGCTCCTTCTACTACTACTACTCAGGTGCCAGTGCAGTTGCAGCAAAGCCAGTCGCAGTCGTCCCAAGAAGCAGCAGATAAAAAAGCAACTCATATCGATAGTAGTGCTAATCAAGATAGTAATACTGTGGATGTTAGCTCGATTCATGTGGGCGGTAAATACTTTGTTGCATTTGTTCTCTTGTCCTTTAATATTTAATCAATAATGTAATATACCTACATGTATTATTGTCTTTGTGTATTGTGATGTTTCTAATATCTTGCAATTTAATGATAATTTGGTTTTAAAAAGAAATCATAATGGCTTTATTGGGCAGTTGAAATTAATCTTTTAAATATATTATTGGGATCTTTTTCTACTCTGCCTTTTAATTATGGGGAATCTTGCTCTGTACACGGTGGTGGTGGGGTTGATGAGGGTTATATAATATGGGTGTAGCTTTTTTTTCTTCTTCTTAAAATCGGGATATCAAAAGTAGACTGTTTGTAAACTTGGCTCGAAATGATCGGAAGATGTTTTTTTCCCTCTCTAAATCTAGTAGTTTTGTATCTGTCTGTCTCTTTTTCTTGACTGTGGTTATCTTTGTGTATACTAAGGCCTAAAAACTGAGTCGGAGTCGGAAACTAAAGTAGAGCCAAAACCACAACCACCAGCACCGCAACCACAGACTAGTTACCCTGCTGTCTTAATGAGTCATCGACCGGCTGGAGGTCAAACTCAACGCAGTAAAGTTCCACCTCCAGTACCGCCTAGGACACCCAAGCGTGATCCTAATAAAACAAATTAGGTATTTTAGTAGTACCGTGTTCTTTCTTCACTTGACGTGATGTGTGTGTATGGCTTTTGCGGAATTACAATTTTGCGTCATTTGGTTTTGGTTGGTTGCTGGTGTTTTCTTTTATTATTTTGTTTCCGTTTCCTTTTATGTCTTGTGGTTTTATTTTAATGTTATACATAGAGCACGAGAGTTTTTTTTCCTTTGAGTTTACGATGAAGTTTGCATTCATTTAATTATTCAGTTTATTTACCTATATATGGGTGCACTTATTATGACGACTGGGCACTCAATGGTTTTCACGAATAGTATGCATGTACACCTCTGCCATTTAAAAAAAACTATATAATTCCTCTTTAATTTGTTCTCCAAAAACTTAGATTGGGTTGAGGAGACCATGTTTAGTTTTATATTATTTTTTCGTTAATTTTTAATGATTTATTGATTTGTTTGTAGTGTTGTCAGTATACCAAATTGTGACGACTAATAGCAATATTTTTTTTTCATTTTTGTATATTGAAATGTTAGATGTTCCAGTGCAGTTGGCGTATCCTCCAGTTAGCACGCCTCCGCCACAGTATGAATCATCGTCGAGTATCAGCAACAGCATTCCTGTGAATCATGCAGTAGATGATGTTTATTCTTCAGATGATGTTACTACCACAATTTCCTCTACTGCTACTCATATGAGTTCTTATTCCAAGCAGACTATACAGACTTTACAGAGTAGCACGGTTAATGATGAGACCGTTACAGGTATCGTTATTATTGCTTCTAATTAAAAGATACTTAATAATACTGAAATATATTCTGAAAAAAAAATTGTTATCATCATCATGTAACAAATCAAATCAACAATAATACTACTTTTACGAATGAATGATCATCTCTGTTATCAGTTCAGCAGACTACCTATATATAATAATTTAATCAAAAAGCAAAATACTATATTAAAATAGAATGCTCATCATACTTATATAAAATGTTGTATATATTAATACGAAAAAGTAGATTTTTTTAGTAGATGAAAGAGTTGAAATGAAGGTATTATATAATGACTTTTCACTCAAATATCTCGTCAGATTGAATTTAATTAAACTAACAACAACCAAGCAAGCAAACCAAGTCAATAATTAGCTTTTAATAGTCTTATAATCTATAAGTATGATAAATACTTGTATAAATACATAAATACCTACACACAACACATCATTATGTTTGTGTAATATTGCGTACTGTTAAATTATTACTACACATACACACACTGTTATTGTACTGTACGCTCTGCTCTTTGCTGTGACTTAATATTTGTGAATCACACTACTTTTTAATAAGCAATTAATAATTATTGTCATTTTATCAAATTATATTTAATGCTGTGCAGTTGAATATTATATTATATACGTTGACATGCATTTACAAGTGTAACTTAGCCGGTTTTAAAAAAAACTAATTATCATCTTCAATCTTTCAAATTGTATGTTGCCATTAATTATTATTATGATTAACTTGAGGATATACTATAATACATAGTAATTTATGCTAATAATAAAATGGTGGTACCAATCACAAAATAATGTGAGTCAATGAAAAAAAAATTAATCTTGCTACTGATAATCAAAAGAGTAAACGTTAATATCAATTAAATACCTCCTTTAGTCAATTAATTTTTGTCCCACATTTAAAAAAAACAACAATAAAAATAGACTAATAATATAACTTTTAAGGATAATTTTTAAGACAAACATTTGTATATTCATTTTTTTATTATAATTTTTGTTTATTTTTTTATTGATTTTGGTTTTGTTGTTTTCTTTTTTTGTTTTTAAACAGCCGCTTCGACATCTACGTCTGAAACTTCGATTGTGAACAACTCAAAAAATGAACATCACTCATCTCAGATAAATAACAACTTAAAGAACCACAATTATGACGCCAGCCTTGACTCTGATCCTGATCAGAACCACGTGACTGAAGTGGTATGAGCAAAAACTATACATAATATACTCTGTGAATTTTTATAGAATAATTATTTCTTAATGAAAAATAATACAGATAGTAGTTTAACAAAAGTTTTTGAGTATATTATTATCAATAATACCTTTTAAAATACTTGAAATCAGTTTAGATGAAATATTATGTAAAGAGAACTTGAATTTGTAAAATACAATGTTCATCTTCCATATTAATTTGGGTTATCTGATCGAGAATAATAATGAGTATTAATACATTTTTATTATTCTTTAATTTGACAAAAGTGTTAAGTACTGTATATTATAAATTGATTGCGAAAATACTATAGTTGTTGTTGTTGTGTTTGTTTAGACTCACCTGTAGATTTTTATTTCTGTCTCTATAAAAATCCTCTATCTATAATTCCAAGTCAAGTCAATGCGTCTCGTTGAAAACGTGAAAAGAAACGAAACGAAGTGTTGAATTCAAAACAATCGATCCGTATCCAATCCTCAAAATTGATGATGATGATGGGCTGTGTGTGGCTGTCTCTTGTCTACAATGATTCTTCTCCGTTCTTCTTGGGCTGACTCTCTCAAGTGCTTCTACTATATCTACTCTTCTTCTATTATTGTTACTACTCTGTAAACTAATTGACTCAAAAAACCGAGACATATTTCTGTTTTTCAACTTTACCTTGTTGTTCTTATATTTAATTCTATGAAGAAAAAATGTTGTAAACAACTGCTGCTAAATAACTGCCCAAAAAACGACAACAGATTGAGATAATACAATATTTCATAAAAAAAACAAAATGTTATCCGATAAAATATATAAGATTATATTATAATGTTCGTAATTTATTGCTGAAGTACAGTGAAAAAAAATCTGCTATATACTTTTACCATTATTAATAAATTGTTACAGCGAAATATTATTACTACCAGTTTTGCTAGAACACTAGAATGAAAAAAGAACAAAAAGATAATCCGTAGTGACCTGTCTGTATGTTTGCCGTTTGCCCGTTTTCGTTTACTATCATGTTATAATAATAATATATATATACCTACGTAATTAAAAATTGTATGTGTCTAATTTACATGTGTTTAAAATGAAATGATGATGATGATAATATCAAGATATTTAATACAGAATATTTTTATTTTTTTTAAATAATAATATTGATATTTACTCGGTAAATATTTCAGAAAAAAATGCAGAAAGAGAAACATGTAGACAAAAAGAGATTATTCAAGTAATTATAAAATAAATAAAAGTAGCATTTCAGATTGAACAAATTAGAAAATTCTGTTGTGTATACGATTATTTTGGTGTCATAAAATTACAGTAAAATACTTTCTTATTATGGCGAGGTTCATATCATGTAAATGTGGTATGTAATATCGTTTTGTTGGTCATCAAAAACGTGAAATGAAATGTTAAATGCATATATTGTTATCGTAAATTGTAGCATTGCCGCCTCCTGTTTTCCGAAGAATTTTTGTTGTGTAGTTGTAAAAAATATAATGGACACTGGACTGGTGTGCCTTAATTAATATACATCACAAATGACTTTGATTCAATATAGTTTTGAAGTAATTTTAAAAAAAGTAAAATTAAAGTTCTGTTTTCTTCTTAGGTTCATCCGCCAAACATTCCTGGTCCTTTTTCTTCAACGCTTTCTTGCAAAGGAATTCATTAAGTGGCTCCGGGCTCTCTTTCTTGTACCATTTTTCGATTCGGTCCTCATTGTCCTCCAAGAAACTGTCACATTGCGATTTTAACTGCGTAATCTCTGCGGATGGTTTGTCCCACATTTCTTCCGGCATGCCAATATCCACTTTGACCCCTTTATTTCTGCGAAAAAGATATTGTTACGAAAACGGAGACAGTCTAATCAGTAAAAATTATTTGTTATATGCATACATAACCTTATGTTGTCTGCTTTTATGTATACTACTTTACTACTACAGATACTCATAGTACTCATGCACTACAATTACATACCCTTTCTTCCCTTTTTGAGATTTCCCTCGGACTACTGCAGCATGCAAGTTTAGGAAACAAAGCAATTCAAGTAAAGCTAATCTACAAACAGGATAATTTGTTACCTTAAACCATGAAGTGTACTGAAAGTTTGACTTTGACCTCTGGAAAACCTTGTCCAATCTGTTCTCTCTTTATGAATATTGTACTCCCGCATTATAGTTCTGCAGGTGTTCTCCAAGGCTTCTTGTAATCTTATCATACTTTTTCCGTAGGATATTTGCTTCTTATTCTGGAGGGCACTGTATCCCGTTTGGATCATTTCTGGGGAGTTAAAATTTGAAGTGAGCTGGTGTTCCAACTCGGATGTGACCACTTTGCATACTACAAAAATATAAAAGATCATATTAATGTTTGTTAGTTAAAAATTTCTTAACAACTTTTTTTAAACGTTTTTGTCCAATGTCTTACTAACCTTCACATTTACTGGCGTATTTGACTCCGTAGTTTTCATCTTCAAAATCCCCTTTTGCTTTCACTCCTGTTTTTGAACCCGTTGCGTTTACAGAACAGACCAGCAATATATTTATCGCTGCGAGTACGCAACTGAGAAATGTCGAGCCAATAATAGGATTCATTTTGAACTTATTTATTTTTTGTAAATTGAAATATGACTTATTTGGCTTTTAACTACAATTTTCCTCTGAATTCTTTACAATAATAGTTGACCACGGGATTTATAGTTTATATAAATTTATTGACCAGTGGAAAATATTAATATGTAGGTATGTTTATTGGCACATAAAAACTTGCACACTGAATAATTGTTAATTCATGTAAGAATTGCCTGTTTTTTATTGTGTCAGCTATTCTCCCCAGTTTGCATTTGCTACTAGTGAAAGTAGAGATGAAACGAAAAAATTATGTGTATACAGCTTTCTTCTTTCACTTTACATTCTTTTAAAGTGTGTAAAAGTAGGTTAAGGTATTTCAGCCAGGTGAACTACTTTCTCTTGCGTGAAAGTTTTTCATGTTCTTTTTGCATTATTCATGTCGTTTATAATTGACACTCAAGTGTATTGTACGTGTACAAGCTATTGGTCATCCATCGCTTATCATAATATAGCAAATGGTGGTGTTATGTTGGTTGGTTTATCCTATTTTTGTCAGTGTCAACCCGAAAAAAAACTGATGTGGCAAAACACACACTTAATTCTTCGTATGTTTATATGACCAGCATACTTTTGCATGTAAACTTTTTCTTGTGTTTGTAAAGTTTGTGTTATATATCCCAGCCAAACTTGTTTACCTCAACACCAATGCACTATAAAAAATTATCGATGCAAGTTATATAACAATACTACGTGTATTATTACGACTAAATTACGATACAAAATGACAAGAATATTATGCCACATAAGACAACAGCTTTTCTTTGGGTTCAGCTGTCTTGTCTTTCTTTATGTTACACTTGTCCGGCTCTTCGCAACTTGACACGATAACGGCATCCGTTCCAATCCGATTAAAAGACAACGAAACTGTGTTCTGTGTTGTTGTTGTTGATGTAATGTTAATATTAGGCATTCCTGCACTTGTCTCTTGAGAGAGAAGGATCACACACGTAGATGCGCGTTAATGTTACGCTGGCATGGGGCACTATGAAATTTCCTTTTCGTCTTTGTTTCTCGCTTACCTTTGCAAACCCATTTTTTATGCATTCTTGTCCCCGTTCTACTTTGTGTCATGTAAATAAACGCATTGATCATAACATTCACAACAGAACTAAATGGCAATTCAATTAAGATAACTATCTGTAGTTTTAGTTTAATTAAATTAATTACTGAAAACAAATTAACGGCTACAATTTATACAAAAATATAATACATGCATGTATTAATGTAAAAGCACGTCCATTTTCCACTTTGACCGTTGTTTTGGATTGGATTCGTATTCGCTCGTGTTTGGTTGGCTTGTGGTTATATTTTTTTAAAAACGATGGCGGCAAATAAAGTTTTGAAAAATAGTAGGTTGAGTAGGAATGAAGGTTACAAAAATGCTTTTAAATTAATTTGCAGTTGATTTTTTTCATGGACTTTTGAGGCGGAATGTTTATTTGTTCCAGTGAACAGGCAACAGTGACAAAAAGAAAGGAAGTTGGTGAAAGTAATTTTTATAGTTTTTTAGTTTTATTCACAACTTTGATCTACATTCGTTCATTTTGAAACAGGAAAGAAAAAATGTTGAACCTGAAGCATATCTCGAAGCGAACACTCCGTCGGGATCGTAATGATGACCTCTCTATTGTCACTGGGGGCAGACCAAGCATTAGGGTCGGAGGTTCTAAAGGAGCTTTTAACTCGAAACGGGTTAGAAATTACGATCAAAAATTGAAACAAGAATTTTTAAATGCCCGCGCGTTTGCTTATCATAGTCAAATCGTACGCCCATCTGCTTCCTGCGCTGCTGCTTCTTCCACAAATAGACTTGCGCATTTGAACAGATCAATGTCAGCAGTTGGCAAAGAAAATGATCTAGTATCCTCATTAATTTTTCCTCTTCCACATGCACCTCATGAACAGAATGAAAACGTGTTGGGACCTCAGAGACAACAGAGATCGGAAGTTACCATTAACTGTGTTCCCTCGTTGGTGAAAACTTCACAAAGCAGGCAAGCAGTTTTATCGGCATCACAGCCACGTGGAATCTTGAAACCTTCGTTCTCTAATCAAATGTATGGGCATGCTTCCGCGACGCCACCGTCTCAGCCTCAATGCTGGTCAATGTATGCGAATAATGGTGCAGTTGTTAAGCCCAGGATATCGTCAACTATATACAACATGAACACTAGAGGTGGAAACAAACATACATCTACCTGGAAAGTCTGTTCCACTGCTCCTATAACACGAGAGGATGCTTCTTTGCTTCAGATGGAAATGATTTCTACGATAAATGGTGAAAGTAGCGGTCGCAACAGGTAAAAAAATTATGTTGGATTGATTTGTTCTAAAAGTAAACACTTTGTACAAAGTGCTTGGCATTTACTTTAAACATGCTTATTAAAATAAT
>JAITYZ010001743.1:0-21840 GCA_027744595.1 Paronellides praefectus | reverse complement strand
AAATATCATGCTGGAAGTTACGCTCCGGTGGATTTTGTCATAATTATTTAATCACTTGGACAACTGACCAGCCATTTTGCTGGGGATGAATGATGCATAGTGAAACTATGTAAGGATGAATGATGACGTCACATATCAAAGCATGTAGTTTCACGTGCCACTACACTTTAATATACTCTTTTTACAATTTGTATAGCTACAAAGAAGCAATGGTACACAATGTTTGTTTTTTGCAATATTATAGTAATATTGTGAAGATTATTTTTTAATGATTTTATATTAGTAGAAGTATAGGAATTAAATGGCTGAATACGATGGTGCTAATTTTCAGTCGTTTCTTCTGAGGTGGTGGTGGTTAGGATTGCTTCTGTCGCAGTACTACTAGAATTATCTCTGTTTTCCTCTACAGCTACAGCAATTGCCAAAGGAGGTTCCTTTTCCTTCAGGGGTTCTGGCTCTGACTGAGAAGAGGATTTGGATGATTTGACATTTTCCTCTGGTGGACGTTCCAGAATAGGAGATATTACATTTTCTTCTTCTTCTTCTTCTTCAGCGGCAACGGCAACAGGAGTAGTGAATTGTTGTGGTTGCCGTTGTTGGGAGATGACGCTGGTGATTGGATTATCAGCGGTGAGCGGGCTCAATGTCCTGTTTTCTTGGCTATTGATGACGGATTGGAACTCCTTATCTGGAGTTGGCTGCTCACTACTGCTGCTCTGTTCTAGAGGCGATCGGAATTTAATATTGCTGCTACTGTTTGCTCCATCCAACTGACCATTGTTGCCGTCCTCTGTCAAGCGACTATTATTCTCCGAGTCCCCATGTGCACCGAGATTCCTTGAAGAGCCTGTGATTGACTGGTCGCTGTTCGAAAACTGTACATTCGGGTTCTGCATTTGTTTGTATTGTTGTTGGAGGGAAGCTTGGAAAGGTTTCCTTGTCTTGTCTGCTTTCCTCCACAGGATGATTTCTTGTTGTTTAAAATAGCGACGATCCTCCTCGTCCACAAGCACCAAGTTAAGCTAAAAAAATGAATATTTTCAATATTTTAAACACGAATAAATTTTATCAAATTCACAAAATTTGTTTGTTACATAATATATTAAAAGTTAAAGCACTTACATAGTATCTGACCGAAAACTTTTTGTTGATGTCCTTCATAGTCGGAGTGAGCTCGTACCCTGCAAGGAAAACTCGAATTGGAATGCTTTCACCACGGACAGGTGCACCATCCATTATCTCGTATTTGGCAATCGTTTCATTTTCATTAAATGTGTTTGGACCTGGAACAATTAAAATTATAAATTACATGATTAACAATTAATCATTCACTTTTGTACATCAAAGACATAAAGTAACTTTTTCTTTTCGTTTTTACCTGAACCAGTGGTCTCCCTTTTGATTATGGCAATTTCCATGTGTTTAATTTTGATTCTGACAAGTAGAAAGTAAATTTTCCCCACAATGACATCCTTCAGGTGATACTTGGATTTGTTGTACTCAAATTCAATATGGAGACAGTCTTCGATTCCCACCTCCATCTTGATGCTGCTATTCATGTCTGGATACTGGGAAAGTGTATGTACCACAATCTCTTTCTCCTTCACAATGTCCGACAATCGTCGTATTATCGTCACCCTCAAAAAATATCTGCAATAATTGTGAAACAAATCAAGTTTAATGATCTTTGCTTTTTAAAAATTAATTTAATTGCAGAAGCAAAACTATATTTTACCTGAGTTTGACATTGGAACCAGTATATGACTCGAAAGATTTTTCAACCTTCTGGAATTCAAAATTATACGTCGTGTGTTGGAACAAGTCTCCAGGTCTTGCAAGCTCCCTACTGAGCGAAAGGAAGTCATGATGGTTGCCCCTATCATAGTACAGCTCTATTTGACCTACCAATTCCACCTTTATCCCATGGTGTTCAAGTCTGGACCCTGGCTTTCTCATATGAATGTGGACCTGTTGGAAAGCAAACCATTGCATTAAATACACTATTTACGAGTCATTATTATGAGTATAATAAATTAGTGTACATTCAAAATTTGTAGAACGTACCTTTCCCGATACATGTTCCCCATCGTAGTAGAGTAAATGCCTTTCCTTTTTACCATCTTCAGTTTTGATTTCTGCAGTCTTTCTAGTCTCTTGTCCATCCAGCACAATATCAACCTCGGCACTTGGTCCAAACCCGAAGAAATTCTGTTTTCAAGCAAATGCGAACGTCGATAATTATTCCAACAATAAGTAGTCAATGTGTGGGGAAGGTAATATCTAAAAACGGCAACGTAGCGGTAGCCCACAAAAGTGCAGGTGTGTACTTAAAATTTTGTACTTACCATGGTCATGAATGAAGCTGAAGTTCCTTGTAGAACTAAATTGAAAGGCACACTCGAGAGTTGTTGATTAAAAATTAATTAACGCCTATTCCCAAATTGTCCTCACAATATACACACTTTTTTTGCTCTCTGAAACCGCAATGTCACCGTCCTAATAATGCCTCAGTTAATTAGGTACTACATTTGACAGAACTGCTCAATGCTGATGATGTATTTTTTAATGTATATATATGAGCATGTATTTATAGTCAACACTTTTTGTATCACACTTTTAGTCAAGTAAAAATATACACTCTTGTTATTATATACAAGTTTCCAGGAATAAAAAAAATCCCTGAATAAAAAAGCGAATGAAGGAAATAAGCAAATTTAATTTGTTTACTACATGTAGACTACAGTTGATAAACTGTCAGATCAAGAAGAATGTAGTGGAAATTTGCAAATTTTAGAACAATCGTCAGGTGACAAGAGGGAGTCAACACAAAAAAATTTAATATTTATTCAGCGTAGCACATTGCGAGTAATATAACACAAATTCATATATATATATATAATATCAAATCTCAACATACTATACTCGCTTTTTTAATCTATGCGTACATATATACCTTATATCATTACTACAGAGTAGAATATCAAAGGACACACCGGTACATGAGGATTTATTAAAGTAGCCAAAGAATGCATGCTCCTTTTAAGTTTTTAAATGTTTCCACTGCTTTGTAAACAGGAACCATATTTATGCATGAAACTTTCTAAATTCCAAATTTTCAAAAAGTTAAACTTATTTTTTAGAGCGCTTGCTGCTCACAAACTTTGTTGTTATTTATATTATTGACGTGTGTATTTGGACTTTGGACAGACATTCAAATAAATTATCCAAAAAATCCTTATATCATTACTACAGAGTAGAATATCAAAGGACACACCGGTACATGAGGATTTATTAAAGTAGCCAAAGAATGCATGCTCCTTTTAAGTTTTTAAAAGTTTCCACTGCTTTGTAAACAGGAACCATATTTATGCATGAAACTTTTCAAATTCCAAATTTCCAAAAAGTTAAACTTATTTTTTAGAGCGCTTGCTGCTCACAAACTTTGTTGTTATTTATATTGACGTATGTGTATTTGGACTTTGGACAGACATTCAAATAAATTATCAAAAAACAATTTTTTTTTTCTCTCTCTCGGATATTATACTTGTTTTCGGATGCCTTATGTTGCGTTTCATTTAAATTGTGATTTTAAGTACACGTCTAAATATATGTGTGCGTGTATATGTGTATCAGAAATGTGTTGAGTAAAAAGGGTTGAGGTTGATATTTTAGTGAATACTGGCTCTGCTCTGGTGGTGGTGTTGCATTGTGTATAACATGACATGTCTTCGACTCATAATACATCTCTCCCAAACTGGAATGGATGACGTTGGATGTTAATCTTCTCTCTGCTGTTCTGCTCCTGGTTGTGCTATGGCTAGACTTTTATGCTTTGGATTACTACTACACTTTTTTAACACTATAATATAGTGTAGTAGTAGTACACGGGTATTTATATTTTATATGGGTATTCTATTCTAGTGCCATGCCAACCAAGAACAGTAGAAAAAAATAGAAATAGGACAGAGGAGGCATATTATACTTTTGCAGAAATTGTGTGGTTGGTTATTATAGTGTTCTTGTCGCACTCTCATATGTATGGAAATGGCAAAGTAGTTTTTTTTATGTTGGAAAACCTCTATTCATTCTTTTCTTGTTATAATGGCTTATAGGGCTAAAAGTATAATTTTTACTTGGTAGTAGTGGAAATAACTAACGGATGGATGGAAAGTTGGATGGATGCTTTTATACATATTTTTTTTGCCACTTGCCACCGCACATCATGTACAAAAAACACGTTATTTTATGTATGTATGTAGTTGTATCATCGTCATTATCTCTTTTACTCCTTTCATTCTTGGTTTTTTGTTTCATCAATTTTTTCCAAGTATTGCATGCAGGCTTATTAATAAGCAACGTTATTTGGCTGATTGTCAGCAGCAGAAGAACGGTTGAAGAATGAAGAACGTTTGAATGTAAGTATCTATGCGTATGCCAGCATGCCACACAAAAAATAGTATGATGAAGTATGAATATGAATGCAGACAAGCAGAGAGCTTTTAAACCCTTTTATGAGAGCTAAACTGTTTTAATGAGCTTAATGATAGTTATTTTTATTGGAACACTTGCTTTAGAAAATATGTTGAGTTTTTTTAAACCTCTTCTCTTGCTGCTGGTGATTTGAATGGTTTATTCATATAAAAGGACTACAAATGGCTGAAGTGTTAGAATAGTATAGAGCTCATCTCTCTCACTCTCTATCTCCTCACCAACAAAAAATCCTGGGATGTGTATTTGTATTTTTGTATTACTGACATAAATGTATTATATTCCAAGTTCAAATGAAAAGGGTTGTGGGGTATAATATGATGTTAATGACATTTTAATGATTTTTTTTAAATTAACATAATGATTAAAAATGTAGACAGGTTTATACTTTTGGGAGCTCTAAGAATCATTTATGTGTGTTATGCAGAGAAAAATATTCATAATGTATTTTTGTATTTTTTAAGTGGTACTTTTATTTTTTTCCTTTCACGTATTCATGTAACTAATTTGATAGATCAATTATTATCAAAATATTGCTGTGAAAATTTTCAATCAATGATTTTATAACTTGGTTTTGTGATTGTGATTATGTTTGCAATATGATGTGTTTAAATTTAACACAATATGGCAGCTAATATAATTGACATCTTCAAACTTTTATTTTGTAAGTACAAAGTAGTACTTACAAATCTAAAATAGATTAATTAATCCAAAGTTACCGTATGTGTCGAAAGATAAGTAAAAGCCTCAACTCAAAATAAAATATATAAAATATGCTATTAACATAATATACTATTTTACTGGGCGCATATGATCTAATTTTTTAAAGTCAGAATTGCGATTTGTGGATTGATTAAAAACGACATGCCATGGGACGATGCTGTGCGGAGGCTGATGATGATTGATTGATTAGTGATCGATTGATCACAATCAAGACGAGAGAAGGTGTACATGGATAAAATGTTTTGCATATTTGACATGGACTGACTTTTTATTACAGAGCCGTATAAAATGATGAAAACTGAATGTCATTTTAGCAAACTTAAATAAAATACTTTACATGTGGCAAGATTTGTCTCATCTCATTAGTTTGTTTCCACTGAGGTTGCTGTCATAATTTTTATGGTTAACATTATCAAATCAAGAGAGGTAAATAAGTAAATATTACGCAGACCAAAATTGAGATACAAAACGGCTATTATTGTAGTCTAAAAACTCGCGTTACACAAAACAAAATATTTTCGGGTTAGTCATTGTTTTACGGAATGATTATGTGCAAAGAATCACAGAAAGCTGTGAATAATGTGTAACACGCAAACACAAAGATTACCGTTTTTGCCGTCATCCATCACTGGCTATATAATATACTATGTTATAATGGAAGCAGTACCAGAAATCTAAAAGACGTGCAATGTTGTTGCATGCTAAATGAGAAAGAAGTAATGTTGAGAATGGACCACTGCTGTAAATACAACTCAAGAAAATGGGGTGATTGTCCTGCCTAGAGGCTACTTACCTGCACAACCAAATCTTGACTGCTAAAGCCTCATCTACCTGCCTCCTCATAAAAAGCAAGAAAAATAAAATCATAACTTCCTTGTTCGGGTTTTTCTTCAACAATGTTCCATATTATAATACATTAGTGGATGCACACAACAATGCACGATCATCCTATTATAAAAATGCTATTTGAATGACCATATAATAATACGAATCTAGCTACAGAAGCGTAGTAATACATGTACATGAGTACTTATAATATTTACCACTTTGCATCTCGGTTAGTTTTATGGTTGCGTTGCATTGTTGTTTTGTAAAGGCAAAGTTTTAAGAAAAAAGGGTTAAGCCAGTCCGCCGTCGTCGTCGTCGTCGTCAGTAAACTGTGAAGACAACTGTAAAATATGCCATTCAAGTACGTGTGTATAGGGTTTGGTTTGAGAATAAGAAACCCGACGAAGAATACGATATGCAGGTACCTGTCTTCAAAATTATATCATCTTCCTTCAAAGTCGTCATTATTACTGTAAGTATGCATTGTTGTATGTTTATACCTATGTACCTACATATGTAACTGCAAACAAACGGAACACGTAAAATACACACACACACACGTCGATTTGAAATGTATGTTTCACACTTGTTGCAATAAAGCTCATATAATATTTAACTTAGATACGTGTACAAGCTACATTGGAGTAATTGCATTCTTCGCTAAAAATAACGTTTCCTTCATTCATCCTTCCGATGATCCCACAACCAACTGGCTCCTGAATTCTTTTCTTCATCAAATTTCGGGGGTACAAGAAAACATCCCTACTTACATATTTTGTATTTGTTCATGTCTGTGTGTGAACAAATGTTAACAAGTGTTTGATATATAGATTACCTTCCATGTCCCCTCATTTGCTTTTTTAATTTTTATGGTTATTGGTTTTTACACCTTTCTGCATCCCATCGTCGTTGGCAGTTTAGTGATTTTTTTTCTTTCCAGCTCAAACTAGCTCTGGTCTTAAAAAACGCTAAGAATTAGAGCTTAGTCAACGGCAAACGGTTTAGTCGGCTGGTCAAGTTAAGACAGAGAGTGGTCAAACGGAATAATATAATTTATAAAAAAAAATTTAAAGTAAATTTTAAATAGCTAAAATGAAGTTATTTCAAGTGATATTAGGGCTTTCAGTAGCAATTTTAGTTTGCCTTGTGGGAATTAATGGTCATGGGGAAGAGCAGGAACATGAATTTGTTAATTTGATCAAGGACCTCCTTCAAGGAGAGGAGCTGAAGACATTTCAGAGTAAGTTCAAAATGCACGCAACATATTTTTTTGTAATTTTTGGTTACAAATTAATTACAATTAATTAATTTCTTTTGACTTTTCCAGATGCATACTCCGCCCTCCCTGTTGAGATTAGGGATAAATTAACCAAAGATCTTCTCCAAAATCCTGGCCAGCTTGGTCAGAACCTAATGAGCATGTTTGGACCCCAAGTCCAAAATCTCATGCAAAATCTCGGCAATTTCAATCTTGGAAACCTCGCCAGTATTGCCAAGAGTTTCCAGCCTCCAGTAAAGCAGCAGCAACGTTTGCAACGAGAGGAGGATAATGAAATTGACATGGAGGTTGAGGACATGAACATGAACTACAACAAAAATGACATTAAGAAACGCGTTGTTACAAAAGAGTCCTCCCCTGGAGGCTTTGATTTTAGCCACTTGGGTTCCATGCTGGGTAACTTGGTAAGCAGCAATCCGGAAATGCTGGTGAATCTCATTCAAGGCTTCACCCAAGGTTCCAATGGAAAGCAAGGATTCTCCTTTGACTCCATTTTTAGCATGCTTTCTCAACAAGTTGACTTTGACACTTTGATCAACATGGCATCAATGTTTGGAGGTGGCTCCAAAACTGGTGGAAAGACTGGTGGCTTTGCTGATATGCTCCAGCTTCAAGAAATGATGAAATGGTGGGGAGACTTTATTAAATCTCCAACTGGTCAAAAATTCAACCGCGTACTACCCAGACTCCTCAAGGCTGAAACCCTCCCGGATGCTCTTCGTATTATCGAGAAAGAAATGGCCTTCCGTTTTGACATGATCTTGAGACAAATTCAGGATCCAAATATTCGCCATATGATGGTTGCTCAAGCTGTCAAGCCTATTGGAGAATTTTTCCGTGGAATCAAGGTTCCTAGTGACCTCAAAGAAGTAATCAACAAGGCTGATGATGTGCTCAACAACAAAATGGGACTTGGAGACAAGACGAAAGCTTACATTGAGCCGATTACACAGTACATTCGCGAAACTTTTAAAATTAGCAAGGAAAATCTTTTGGACCTGAGTCCCACCGATATTGAAAAAATTGCTAGTGACATTCTCAACAAGGAAGTGTTGGAGCCCATGACTTCCGTTTGGGATGCTTATGGAAAATCCATTGAACACTCTACATGCGCATCCTTTATTTTCTGTCAATTAAACAATAACTTTTACAGTGAAAATTTCATTAGACGATACGTAATCAAAACATCCAGGTATGCATCAATTAATATTTTTTCTCTTCCAAAATTGTCAAATTTTTAAAGGATAAATCAATTAATGTGTTTTTTCAACATTGCAGTATTATTTCAGCTTTCCAAGCTAGCGCATCTATGAAGAAGGATGCATTCTCAAAATTATACGAGTCTATTCATCATGGAGCTGATGGATTTGACTGCACGGTATGGCAAAATGTGTTCCCCAATACCAATTTAAATAATATATGCGCAATATTTTTGTGACAATTAATTATTATTTAATTTATTTGTCCTATTACAGCATGGAATCACCGGGTTTTGTCTCGACCTCATGCATACAGCAGCCCACAATGAGCTCTAGTGATTTTTTTGGCCAAGTATGGATACCTGTGCATTTGAAAATAATTTTATAATGCTCGTCACTACAATAATAATCAAGGTACATAGAGTTTAGAGAGGTAAACAATATCTGTTGACAGACTGGAAGAATTTTTTTTATGTATGGGTAGTGGAATGCCTGACATTTTTTAATGATGATGATCCTGAATGATTTAACTTTAGATTGTGTGGAATTGAATGACTGTTCCGCGTGTGTATGATAATTTGTTTTAAAGAATGAATGCACTGCTGGTTTGTGTTTCTCAAGTTGCTTTCATTTTTACCTTTTCACCATTAGAGACCCATGTTATAATTTATTGTTCATTATTTCCTCTTTTAATTTTTAAGCTAGAGTATGAATGTTTTGTTTTTGTGTATTTGATCCAGCAAACTATATATGCAAGTAAAAAGACAACAAAGTAATAAAATACAATATCGCCATCCTATTTTATAATTGAAAGATTTGAAGAAAAAATATTTATTTAAAAATGAAAAAGACGCATAAAAAACATAAAAATATATTTAGCATATTCATTGTAAGACGTACGGCAAGAAGAAAGCTATTTAAATAACAAATTTTCAAGGAATTTATCAAATGATAGGTGTCACTCATGATTGGGGTGTTTATTTAAGTCGTACATAAAAAACATAACGATAGCAGATAAGGCCGTCACGAAGGGAGATTGGATCATTGGATGGATTTGTTTTGACCAGAAATTGGCCAGTTAGCAAAAAAAAATCATGCTTACCGCTGTGCTTGCTGTGCTTACTAATAACTCCAAAGTTTACTATTGATTTTTACGAAATAACGTCCACTCCACAACACGTGCCTAGTGCCTTGTGCTTGTGTCGTACCCGTTTCAGTTGGTTGAATCAATCAATAGGTTGATGCCATCCAACATGGTCCAATGTCCATCACTGATTTATTAGTTCCACCTTGCCTAGTTAATATACCTAGTTACATAATGAGTAACACAACTTCTCGACCTTACATTTACAATGGACTAAAACACAAGTAATGACATATATATAACGACTTACATTGTATATTTTATATACCTATATAATTACATATATTTTCCTCCCTCTTGCTTTTGATAGCTCATCGACTGAAAAGTGAACAATATCATTTTAATCATGATCACGCATCAAAAGCAAGCGTTGCGTATCATAATCATATAATCACACGTTGCGTAAATACCAGAGGATTATTTTTTAACAGAAAACAACAACTTTGAATTGAAAAATGACTGTATTGTCACTCTCTGTCAAAATCAAGGATGTGTTTTAAGTTGAGTGAAGATATTGATGCACCCCCAAAAACCAAAAATTGCGTGGTACACTTCATCATCACCACATCATCATCATTTTGTATGAAATTCATACTATGAATATGCAATGTCATGTTGAAATGAGAGCGCTTCATATTGCCATTGTCGAAATAGTCGAAACATTATTTATGGTCCCATCAGCCACACCATCATCAACTAATCTGATTCAGTCAATCACAGAGTCGGTGCAAATATTACTATACATGTAGCTACATACCTACCTATATGCTATGCGTGAGAACAAAAATAAAGAAGAGGAGGGTCAAATGAAAATGATGATGAGCCCCTACTAAAAATAAACTTTTTAAAAACTTTTTATGCTTGACTGTATACGAGAGCTGCGAATAATATGAAAATTTTCTCATTGTTCATCTCCAAATAACGCAATGTACATAGCTCACACAACAACAGCACACCTGCCTTTTTACTCTTCCTTCTTTTGTGTCGCCTATTCCTCATTTTTATTACCTTTACATTTTTCGACTGCAATGCTTAGTACAATTCTGTCATACATACAATTCACTAAAAATATGAAATTCACTCAATCAAGAAATATATGCATATTCATTTATTTACATCTGGCCCCATCCCTTCCTCTTTTATATGAATTTTATTGATAATGGAAATAAATTTTTGCTTCTGGGGATGTGACATGCTCAGTTGTTTGCAGAGAGTGTTTTCAGTTTATTTTCGTTCAACAGTTTTTTGTGTCTGTGTGTCTGCATGAATATTATTTTGAATCATGGATGGATGAGCATAAGTTCATATTACATGTTTTACTTGCTGCAATGCAATTGCAAGCTGACAATGATAATAATAATGATAGAGAGCGATGCGTTTTTTACTACTATTATTATGCAGTGATGTACAATGCGATACAGGGAGGACATGGCAAGTAAATCAAGAAACAAGCCAAGAGCTGCATAATGATAACAACAACAACAAAATGACGCAAGGGAAACAATAAAAAAATATAAAAAAATGAAGCAATTCCCTAAAATACCCCAGCCTCACTAATGGAATGTTTTAGTTTAACAATGATGCGATTGTTGATTGTTGTTCATCACGAGTATATATTTGGGCTGTTTATGATGATTTTGGGGTCTACTACTATCATCAACCTCAGCCAGCAAACACCCCCACGACGAAGCAAAAGTGCAATATGATGCGATTTTTGGCAGTACTCAAGTAAAACAGACATTGCCATGATGCCACGCATCAGTGACACCTTCATTCCGTCGTCGTCGTCGTCGTCGCCATTTAAAGTCTACAACCATGTCATCTTATTAGTTTGTTCGTGCAAATGCCATGTTGATGAAGCTTCGGATTAAAAGGGCAATATTATCTCTATGTAAAAACACATGTATTTTTTATTATAATATACTTTAGCTCTGAACATTTGAAAATTATATGGTTTTATAATGATTCGGTGACATATGGCTCTAGTACCTATTCTGTATGCTAGTCTTACAACTGCTTAAAATGAGACAATTTTGCCAGGAATATGAACACATTGTTCACTGAATGCAGAGCAGAATACCGATATGAATATGAACAATAGCTGTGCTGTGTTGCCTTATCCAACCAAACAATAGCTCTCTAACTAACGCACTTAAAACAGCTACATTTACTGACTGAATAGAAGTGACAAACCAGTAAAAAAAGACTTCTAAAGGAGACGGGGGTGGAAATATATTATGCATTGTTATTGGAATGTTACGCTAGTATATTTACTACTATACTGCAAGTCACTCTTTTAACTACAACTCGCAAGCGCAACCCTCCTCTTTTTTCATGCTGTTTAGCCAAGGGAGCAGATGTAACGCAACGGCACATACCTGCTACTATCCCTGTATACAGTAGATTAGCACTGAAAAGGAAACTACGACATGGCTCATGCTGTGACAACGACGGCTCAAAATCTCTTTTTGCGCTATACACTCGCTATATCATTATTATTATTAGTAGTAGTGGCAATGTAACCAGCAAAATATTATTATTTAGTTTTAGTTTAGCTCGACTTTAACTAGAAAAGATGTATAATTCACAGCATTTTTTATCATATCATACCACCTTTTGCTACAGAATAGCTATGATCCCACCGCATCTTGTGCTTGTGAACGAAAAATAAATGGGTTTACGACTTGCTTGCATGCAACATAATATCTCACCACATCACACAGCGCTCTATAATAATGCTGCATATACCCGTCGCATCGCACGATAAAATACAGACAAAGTATTAGCACAAAAACTGCAGAGAAAAAATAATAATAAATAATAATAACTACTACAACAGCAGCAGCGTCAATCATGTTGATACATCGAGTGGCGTCACATATTATTAAATGCACATATTATAGGTATATAAATATACATACATGCATAAATACGTATAGGTATATAGGCATATACCTACCTGTGTACGTTATGCACACAAAAAAAGTCATCATTGTTGCATTTTGCTTGCGTTGTTGTTATGTATTTCCCCTCACCGCAATTTTTGATACAGGTAGAGCACCACCACACAGTAATATCACCTCATATCAATCTAATCATCACACTACCACCACAGGATGTTCACAAAAAGCCTTTTTTTATTCCATTTTTTTGGTGTTGAATCTGCATCGCATGAAATGAAACGCTCATGGCATTTGCAACATCCCCGCCACCACCATCATCATCATCAGTATTATTATCATCTTTGTGAACAGTGAACATACTGAACATTGTACCATTCTATCTAACTAAACAACAATCAATATAGAACAAAAAAAGAAACATTTCGCTTCATCATCGTCGTCATTAAATCTAAATCCTATCTGTACATATCTGTCAGTTCCTCTGCGCAGTAAATAATGGAAGAATCACATCATATAATAACCAACTTAACGTACTCTTGTTGTTACTCCTTCGCCTCCTGGGTCTAGGTCTCCTGTAAATTTTTGAAAATATATAATAATATATGCATACATACATTACATGGATACCTGCATAAAAATAACACTGCAATAAATAATCTTCGTCTTTCATTTGATATTCAGCAGTACTTTTTTTCTGTTGAACATTTTTGGTAGTTTCAGTGGTTATGGTGGGGGTGGGGATGAAAATGTTTGTTGGAGTGCATAATAGTCATCAACATTGACTGACATACACAACCCCATATAACGAGACATATATGCTATATTGCATATATATTTAATTGTTGTTATTTGTGATGTAGAGAACTCACGAGATTAAGTACAATGATAAGATGAGCAAGAGCAAGGCGCACTACTACACAAATGACACAGAAAATGGCAGGCATGATATTGGTTTGTGGCTTAGTTGCTTTTTGTGATCAAGGTGCGCTGTGAGTGCGCTATAAACGATTTACAACGACGAACAACTTGGTTTTTGGTTTCCATTTGGCATTGTTCGTCAAGCCAGGTAAAGGTGTAAATCTGCCATATTAAATACTACACAGACTCTTCTAAGGTATTATACTGTCATTAAAAGCAGCAGTAGTGGTAGTATTCAGTATTTAACAAATGCATAATTCGTAGAATAAAAGTATAAAAAATAGAAAATATAACATACAATTTGAGTCTAAGAGTCGCATTTTAGCGAGTACAATAGCACATGAAAAAAATTTGGTAACAAGATAAAAGCATAAAATATTATAGTCTGCAGCAGCACCAGCAGCAGATGAAAAAAAAGACATCTCTCTGTGAATTGTGATTACGATCATCATCATCATCACATCACAAGTTACGTTACGACATGCTTTTACGATTATTATTTTTTTTTCATATTATTCTCTTTGGTTGAATGTTTGAAGGACAATCGACTGATTCAGTGTTCAGTCACAGTCAGACTTTAGGCCCTGACTTGTCTCTTGTAATCTTAACTTACATGCGCACTCCTGCACTGACTTTGACTCCAATGTAGCATCATCGTCTACGTATATAATTTTCATGGCTTATCATACTGATAATCTCTTGTAATTTTTTTGGTGTTTGTAGTAAAACACGTACAATGTACTACAAGATAATTTAATTGCAAAGCGTGTAGAAAAAAGAGGGGCAATAAAGTTATGAGTACCATATATATAATAGATAGATAAACGTAATCAAATTCCACAGTTAATCCCTTAAATTATATTGATTAAATGATTCATTTCAAGTGACACGTAAAATTATTGATTGTTGATTGGTGCTACTCATGTTCATGATGACGATGATTGTGTTGAAATTTCAGTTACATAGGTGGTAGTGACACATTAACAGTGACAAAAAATACCATCAGTGAAGATAACAAGTTTTGGTTGAGAGTAAAGTTATCATCATCATGAATTACATTTTCAATTTGGATATATGAACTTGCACAACAAGTGGTGATTAAAAATATAGTTGTTCTGTGGAAAAACCACGCAAAGTTGAATTACTGTGAATGGTGAAATATAAATACCTATTTATAATTGCAATTGTTTATTGTAATTTGTTATTGATCCCCTGAAAAAAATCCGGGGATTTGTATGTTTTTTGTGATTGTGCGTGGCTGATTGTGAATCCAATGATCCAATTAGCGAGTAGCGAGGAATAAACTTTCATGTGCTTCTGCCAGTTAGTTCCATAAAGAAATCTTGCAAGTGATCTTAAAAGTTGAGTGAAATATCAAGTGACATACTTTTTCTGTGGAATATCAACGAAGAAAAATATGCCTTTATTCGACAAAAAGCGTGGAGTAAACGGAAGCGGTGTTGGAGGGAGCAACGGCAGCGCTCCCGCAATTTCCTCTCCATCACGAAATGGAAACGCCGCTGGGAACTCTCCTCTTGGCAACCATAATCATCAACAGTCAGACAAATCAGGATATCAGTTTGAGCCAGTAGACAACAACGGAATCATTTCCCGGAATAACGTGACAAAGCCGAAATTAGTGTTTCATTGCCAACAAGCCCACGGAAGCCCCACAGGTCTCATTTCAGGCTTCTCCAATGTCAAAGAATTGTATCAAAAGATTGCAGACTGCTATGAATTTCCCGTTGATGACGTAAATTATTATTATTTCTCAATTATTTGGTTCAAAAAATATTACTTATAATTTTATGACGCATATATACAATTACCTTAAGTATAAGTACTCAAATATGCATAAAATCAGAAACGTACATATATTATTATCAACATCATTGCCATCCTCAGAAAAAAGCATGAGCATAATCGCATTATCGTATTTAGGACTTTGGTATCATGATGATGTTGATGATGATGATGTCATGCTGCTTTGGATAACGAATTTAATGATGATATTATTTAGAGACCTCGCCAGATTATATGAATTTATTGTTATATAAGGAACTTTACAATCTTTATACATCGCATGCATGCACATAATATATTTTTAAAGCGTTTTATCCAATGAGCATGTGCACAACAAAGGCATATTGTTTGAATCTTTGAGTTGTGTACTCCCACAACAACCACCATCGTCTTCTCTACACATTTTACAGTAGCCCAAATAAATAAAAAATCACACATTGCACTACCTTGCTAAAAGCTTTAAAATGCTTAAATTTACTATCACAATGTTTAAAAAAAAATGCCACATGCCAAGTTATTATTACGATTGCAGCTCGCATCCTTTCAAGACACTTTTGAGAATGATATATACACAGGGAAGTAATAAATACAATTAAATGACATTTTTAAAAGCAAAAATATAGAATACGTTTAACAGTGGTTAGTTTTTTGTTTGGCCATTTACCTTGCTACTAATTGTAAAAATGAATGATGATGATGGTAGTTGTAGTAGTATCTAAGCAAGGAAAATAAAAATGAGGAGCAGCGACATTTTAAAAATGTAGTTTATAGTTTTTTGTTAGAACGAAACGGAGTCACCTCTGTTCTGCTCAACATGACATGCTCAATTAACTTGCGTTTCCTTCCGGTAAAAAATGAGATGGCGACGACGATGAAGAAAAAAAATTGTGATTGTGAATTGTGATCATGAGGACGATTACTTTAAAAGGAGAACACAAGTAGAAGAGAGTAAAAATATGTTATGATATAAACTACAAGTCATAATTATATCTTCTTGAGTGACTGCAACTCAGTTTTTTTACATTCCTATATGCTTCCCTTACTCAACAGAAAGAACAGCAAAAACACTTTCACAAAAAAACCGTCGTGTAGACACGTTTTTTTTTGTATTTGAAATGTTCAAGTTTTAATACGCTTTTTATATAATTTTTTTTATCCTGCTGGTGCACCTCACGTTTCCCACCAGGGCATGTCGCACGCGAGTTATTATAATAATGTACAAAAAAGCCTTTGACTTTTGTAAGAATCTTTGCTCCACTTAAATAATAAAGTTTTTTTTTCATTGTTTGCTCACGACGAACAAATTGACTTTTCTTCTTGTTCATGTTATGATCATTCCTCAGAGATAGTCTAACAAGAAAAAAAAGATAAGCTCTGTAAGTTGGACGATCATGCGAAATTAAAAAAAAATATAATGTGAAATGAAATCAGGAAATGACTGGGCATTGTAGTAATTGGTGGGCATATTATAATATTATGTTGCAGATCATTAGCTAATGATACATTGGTAATTTGTTGTTTTGTGTGTTTTTTTTAAATTTAGATTTTATTTTGCACCCTCAACACTCATCGCATTGATATGGAAAATTTGTTGAGCGCTCAACTGTGTTTGGATGATTTCATTTTTGTTCACCGCAAAGGAACGAAGAAGGAGGTGGAGGTAACCAAAACAGAAGAAGCGTTGGGTCTCACAATCACCGACAACGGGAATGGTTACGCTTTTATTAAACGCATCAAGGATGGATCAATCATTGACAAAGCTAAAGTTATCCAGGTGGGAGATCACATTGAACGAATTGACGGTGAGAATCTTGTCGGATGGAGACATGTGGAGGTAGCCAAATATTTAAAGTCAATCCCTGTAGGAAAAACTTTTACGATTCGTCTAGTGGAACCACTTAAAGCTGGCTTTAGTAAGTTACAGAAAATGAAAGTATTCGTGTTTTTTTCAAAACTTGAAACAACGTAGTAGTTTAAAAAACATAATATTGTTCTTTGTGCAGTGAATTATTGGACCGAAATCAGATAACAAAAAAGGAAACAAAGGAAAGAGTTACGGAAGTGGAAAAGAGACGCTCAGGTTCAGATCTAACGGACCTGCACAAATTGAGCAAGCTGTAAGTACCTTGTTCATCCCCTTTAGTTAAGCTGTTTTTTATCAGAATTTAAAGGAAAAAACGTTTTTATTGTATTTGGTAGCCTGATGACCTTGCAAAGACCGCAATAGAGAGTATCAACCGACTGTCTTGAAAATTTCATGGGAATCAATGATGTTGATCTTGGTATGCACATTTAAAAAAAATCCTTTTCCTTTTAAATAAGTAGGGTGGTGATTAGTGATTATGAAAATATATGTTTAATTTTTTTTTTTTTTAAACAATTAACTTTTATTTTGGTACTATTCTAGCAACCCAAATCTTTGAAATGGCAAATAGCAAAAGTAACACAATGGAATTGGCTGAAGCTGTGGACAACTCCGAGTTGGAATCCTTTGGTTTTACTGATGACTTTCTAATTGACGTTTGGGGCATTGTGACCGACGCAAAGTCAGGCAGATTAGGTCGCTAATTAATATAATAATTAATTTATAAAAAAATCCTTTACTTAAAGATCCATGTGCAATCCCCAAGATAGTATATAAATACCTAGTTTGTAGTTTGAATGTATACTTATACCTACCTCCTCCTCCGTTTGCCATAGTTTATCTCTCTCTGTACATTAAGGAAGGTATCCTGATTAAAAATGTTACCAAAATATCAAGTCCGTTTGTATATACGTATATATATTACACCCATACCACTAACTAATTATGTGTAACTTTGTGATTTTTCGTTTGAGTAGTAATTACATATTATCGTATTTTGTAAGGTAATGATATGATAATGAACCAAATAAGTTCATTATCAAGCTCGAGCTCCTTGTGATTTTATTGTATGCAATTTATACTTCTTGTGAAGTAGAGGCTCCTTCCTCCTGTCCATCATCTCTGTACAAAATGTCACCCCACAATATGCTATTATAATAATACACCAAACCAGCATAGAAGCTATTCCCCTTCACAAAAGTCCAAAATTTGAAAACTGCATCAATATTATTATTGTGAATTGTTATTTTTAGTGAATAAATTTTTTATTTATTGTACTACAAAAAAAATTATATGATTATTTTATGGTTTCATGGTATTTCAGAGAAATAAGGCGAATTTTTCAAGGTGGCCGGCCAACAATCTTTCTTTTTTATCGAGTTTCAACTTCATACTTTTTATTATTTAAACCGTTACGCTTTTTTTTACACAAAACTTGCTACTTCTTTTTACAATAATACAAGTATTTATCATAACAATAAACAGCCAAGTTCTGCATAAATACATATATATATAAATATGGTGACTAATGAAATGTAAAAAATTAGTAAAAAGCATTGTCTCAGTTATAAGTTAGGTAGTCTCTCTCTACTACACATCAACACCGCAGTTCAGTAAGCGTTATTTTTACTTCTTAAATAATATTACAAAGTCATAGTTTATCTCTTTCTTGCTCGTGTGTGCGCGCGCGCGTTCTCTTCCTTTCTCTCTCTCTAACTTTCTTTCATTAAATTAAACTATTATTACATGGTGAACATTGTTTTTTTATTATTATTATGGACCCCTTACCAATGTAAGAAACTAACCAAACAACTTTGCTACATAATACATCAATTATTATGCTCACAACACAATCAGTAGTACAATACACGTATTACCAAACAATAAACCTGGACAAATATGTATAAAAAAAATGTGAGAATCATCAAGATTACAGTATTAATATAGATCACTAGAAAATCAATACAGCATCATCATCAGGAATGAACATAACTGAAAACAGAAAGGAGGTAAAAAAAATTACTAGCTAATAGCTATGTATATTTATGCATGTATAAAAGTGACTAAAATATATAAATATGTGTATAAGACATGAATGAAAACTGGCTAAAAAAACGAAGAAAAAGAACAACAAAAATCTACATACCTACTTTTTTTCCGAGTAGTACTAAAAATGCGCAATGATAACCACTTGTTCATCTTCAACACGTTCGCTTAAAATATTACCGACCGACCGAATTTACATACCTACCTACTCTACTTAATTATCATCATCGTCATCATCATCATAGATTGAGAATAAACGCATATCGACTTTTCTTATTCTTGTACTACCTATTTATCCAAAAGAGTCAAGCTAACTACATACGTCGTCGTGATATCATCAGAAGTAGTAGTATATTGCATTTCACATAAATAGTTAAAAGTGCAGCAGAGCAGGCGTGTTTATAGGCAAGAAATATTTTTCTTTTCATTATAGTTTAGGCATTTACCGAATAATAATTTGTAGTAACAATAATGATAACTCCATAATATTTCATATGTATTTTAATATCAACATCAGGTTCTGATTGGTTCTGAGACCATTCCAAAAGAGCACTAGCGCATATCGCACACTATTCATTAGCATTTTTTTTTCTTGTATTAAAATTCGACATTATTATCATGCTTTTACAGAGAATTAGAGAGATACAAAGAATGACCAAAAGTATGATATCTAGTAATAATGTCATTTTCGATCTGACAATTATTATTATTTACCGTAGCTTTTTTATACATTTCTTACACAGACAGGGCATAGCAGACACTTTAAAAAAATCTTTTTACAAGTACACCGAGAACTTTTTTAAAGTAAAGTTAGATTTGATTTTTAGTACGACATGGTATTACAGTGTAGGTATATAATTTAAGTAGACAATATAAATGTTATGTATGATTGAATATCATATCCTGATGTGTTTACTTTACTACTGATAACATTTCACATACATTTTTATTTTCACTAATCTTCTGTGCGCAGCAGTTAAAAACTAGTAAAGAAAAAAATTATTATTATTATTGTTTGCATTACAAAAAAAATTGGATATATATTTGCCGCACGCAGCATTTGGAGATGGAGGTATTGAGAACATTTTAGAAGACTTCATAAAACTGAGGCAAGTTAATTGGTATTTACACAGCAACATTGATTACATAATAATACGGTAGAGTAAGAGTTAATTATTGTAATATATAATGATAATGGTACAGTACAAACTATTATGCACGATGACGAGAGGAATTCAATTCGCTTTTGGATCATTCACAATCATGACATTTGACTCAGGACGAGGTTACTACTACTACACATGGCTGTCAGCAGAGAATATTGGCTACTGTTTACGTCGGGGAAGAAAGCTGTAACACATTATTATCATTCTAGTCTTCAATGATTTTGTTGCTCATATATGATAATAATTATAATAATATAAGATATATAAACGATCTGAAGACACACACTAATAAACACAACATTCATTCATGCAGCCTGCTGACAATAGTAGTCGGAGTGTTGCTGATTTGGTGGTAATTGTTGAGACACTTTACCTCCGCGGTGTAGCACTATGGGTCATCTTTTTTGACATGGTTTCCTCTTCTGTCACGCAATTACGGAATTTCGCTATTTTATTTCGGAGTTCTGTTGCCATTTCAATTATTTCTAAATATTGCTCATCCAGTTGTTGTGTGTACGCTAAAACACAGAAAAATATTTATCAATGGTTATCTCGGAGCGATATAAAAATAGAATTGAAATGTGTTTCATTTGTTAAAAATAAAAACAGCTAGGATTCTTCCTNAAAAACAGCTAGGATTCTTCCTTACTTTCTTGGTCGTACTCAACCTGATTAGTCATATTCATTAAAAGTTTGTCTTTTGACATCCACTGGACGTGTGCTTCGTTCACCATCCTGTGATACTCCACCATCTCCTCTTCTGCTTCTTGCATTTTAGAAATGGTCTCGTGGAATGTTAATAATTCTCCTGAAATCTCCCCTTCCTGCGATAAAAATGAAACAAAATACATAAATACATTTAACTCTATGACCTTTGCAAAAGATTAAAAGATGTTAAAACTTTCAACTCTTCGTAATTTCACTCTACTTACGTTAAGAGATCGAAGTTGAGCAAGATCACTTTCACTTTCCATCGTTTCCACATCGTCTTCAGGCACAGATGACATTTACGTCATCAGAAAATATATGCATTTTAATATATTCCCATCATTTATTTTTTTTTAATTTACATTGATTTAATTTTTGCTGCTTCTAACCTTTCCACTATAAATTTCAAAGAAACTACACGACACATTCAGGCCATGTTGCCGGTACTGTGCCATTTTAAGAAAACGGAAAACATCTTTAGCAGTCATTGCATAGATACCCTTCTGACAGTCTTGAGTTTTGCCATTAAAATCACCACCCATCGTATGGGTCTTGCCACTGCCCGTTTGACCGTAGGCGAAGCATGTGGCCATCCCACCTTCAAAAACAGTTTGGACTAACGGCCGAGCTGTAAATCTGGCAAAATAACATTGGAAATAAGGTTAACAGACGAATAATAAAGAAAATTGATTTTTTTCGTTCAGGCTTGCTTGACATACTTGTATACAACTTCATTGGAGCATGTTTCATCAAAGGCATAGTCGAACCGAA
>JAITYZ010001742.1:0-17861 GCA_027744595.1 Paronellides praefectus | reverse complement strand
AGAGAGAGACTAATATATTCTCTTTATTCTTCATCTTTACAAAATGTAAATGTATATTTATTGCTTGTTGTGATGGGATGCTGGGGAAAATGTAAAGAAAGGACGACATATTTTGTATCAAGAGATGAATGACACACATCTAATGCATCACTACCTGCTATAAAACATACACACATCACTTTATACCATGTTGGTATGTAATATTTGAGCATATACCATACCCATTTAAAACTTTATTAATTTTGCCAGAAAAATTCAACAGAGGAGTTTCCTTGAAATTGTATAGCTACACGTGTAATTGTAATAGTTTTAATTGTGTAAGAAGAATATTGTATTGTCAAGAGGATTTTTATGGAAAATTTCATTTAAAAGTTGTTGTGATGATGGTGCTGATGATGATTTAATGACGAAAAGACTTTTCATTGAATACAGATTGTCATTTATGATTACTGTGTAAGGAGCGGGCTCTATTTCTTAACACTTCCTTTATTTCTTTCAGATTAAATGTAAAAATATAAAAGGAATCGTATTTTTGTTGGTTTTATATCTGAGCCATTGTTTGAAAATACAAAGCTCTAACTCCAATAAGGAAGATAAATGAAGTGTAGGAGTGCGTGGGCGTAACGGGCTGAATTAAAAAAAATGTATTTAAAGAAATTGTGAAAACAAAAGTTTTAAGCAGCTTACCAAACAATACTTTATTATTTTGCTGGTATATGAATTGGTAAAGACGGAGAGAATGAAGAAAAGCAACGATCCGGTAAACCAGCCATCAAAAAAATATTATTAAAAAAGCAAAACTAAAGAAGCGATGAAAGACATCATTCTGCCTGTTACGCTGTATTTTACTCTTAAAAATAAATATACGCACTTTGTACCATCTTTTTATATACTTTTTACATAAACTTTTGTATATTATTATTAGGTATTTGTAGAAAACATGTAAAAAATAATAATAGCAATTTTCTTGGTTGTTGCTTCGAGTAGAAATCCGATGGGATTAAAGCTGTCATTGAAAATTTAAATCATTTTTTTGCGCTCCAGTTCCCTTCTCTTTATTCCAAACAGACGGCTGACTGCCTTCAATTTCAAGACAATCATGTTTTGTAATGATTCGGATAGTTTTGGTATTTTTATGTAATGCACGTGCGTATAAAAGATTACGTCAAAAATTGACAAGAAAATCCTTGTTACTCAACCACTTAAACCCCAACAATTTTTTTTAACTGCAATGCTTTACCCTTGAATTTTGGTGCGTACCTAATTTTATAAATTTATACTTGGGTATGTATATATTGTAGCCATGTATCAGTTTGTACCATGTTCATTGTAGTATTTGTACTGTGGTCACGCTGAAAGTTTTCTTTTTGGTGAAAATCCTGCTACTCTCCTTGATCTTCTCGCCTCTCTCTCTTTCTACTAGACCATGTAACATTACACAAACTCACACAAATACAACTCCTTTTCCTCTGAGAAAAGGCGTGACTTCTCGGGTTACCACATAAATAGAGAGAAGACACGCATATCGACAGTAACATGGTTTTATATGGTAGTCGGAGGAGGTAGGTGACCTCATTTTCATATTTCAATTTTCATTCGCATCTTCAGATATTTTTATAAATAAAATATGTGCAGAAAAAATAAAAATTGACATTGTGAATTGCTTAAAACTATTTATGATAAATAATTACACACTCTGCAATTCCAAACACGTGACTGACGAACGATAGTTTTTCAGCAAACATGGATTCGGAATATTAAAGAACTACGACGCCACTTAATATATAATAATTATATGCTGTTAATATGTAGAGCATTACAATGAAGCATTAAAGCAGGTAATTCGATTGTTCGTTGTAAGATAAATTTTGCCTCGTCTCGGGAGTGAAAATTGTAAATTTCCCTTTTTAAATAAATATTCATTTCTTGTTCGCCTTCTAACTGCCTGCCTTTTTCACTGACAAAGACAACAAGTCTTCCTAATCTTCCGTATGTCATTAAAACAAAAAAGTAAACTTTTTTAAACGACTCAATCTGCAAAAAGATAATTAGTTAGGCATAAATCATCCCATAGGACTGATGAACCTTGAACAAAACAAAAAAAGTCTGGCTAGTTGTGTGACTCTCAGCTGTACAAAAAATACAGAACGTGTTTTTCCTACTTTTTCTTGTAGATCAATTAAAAGAGAGTAGAAGCAGCTTCTCAATTCCTACTCATTGCGCTACGTGTGTTTATTAAAGGAAGAGAACCCAATAAATAAATTAGACACTCGCAATTTCTCTTGAAACGCGGATCGTGCGTGACACTTTTACCTGATTCCCCCTTTTCCCCTTGTGAGCTCACTTTGAGAAGACTTAAAACATTATCAAATGCTCTCACACACAAGTGAACAAGGGAGAAAAAGAGAGCTGTTTTCCTTGTCTACTTAAATAGTAGGGACCTTGCAAGTTGGAAGCTACACAATTTATCATAGTGGGATAAGTAGGCTAAATGGGGAAGGAGAGCGAGACAGATAAGCACATTCCGAGGAGTTGTAATGAAAGAGACAAGATGACTGGAGAGGAAGAGAGAATGACCTTGCACAACAACTCACTCAACAACCATAAATTATAATGATCAGCACGATTCATTGATGATTGTATGTATAAAATATACACAAGAGAGAAGGATATAAAGTGTTTTTACTATTTTTTTCTCTTTTTAAGCAGTTCGGAGTTGAGTACATAGGAACTGCATTTTGATCGATTAACTCTCTCTCTCTCTCTGTTGTAGTGTAGTGAATAGGTAATGGCAAAATACATACAAACTTAGGTATAAGCAGATGATAAAAAATGGGGCAAAGTTTATTCAGCATTTTTCCTTTATTTAGCTTTCTCTTCTTTCTTTTCCCTTCTCTGCTGATAGGAAATGATTCCTCCGTGTCCTATTTTTAGTACACTAGTCAAAAATGTTTTTCTTTTTCTTTGTCCGTGTTTATTGGTGCATGCATACCCAATCTTATGCTCTGAAAGCGGGAGAGAGATATGTGTAAGGGATGCAGAAAGAGAGAGATGGAAGGATAAAAGGAGAGAAGGATGTGTATTTTTTGGTAAATGGTTGAGCAAATGCGTGCCGGATTTTAACGTGAAAGAAAAGAGCACATTTGTTTGTCTTGAAAATGAAAAAGAAAGTTAAAATTTCTTTTTCTTTGTCCGTGTTTATTGGTGCATGCATACCCAATCTTATGCTCTGAAAGCGGGAGAGAGATATGGGGAGAGAGAGAATCATAATTCAGATAAAATAACAAATGAATAAATAAAATACAAAACATGCAGAGAGAGAGATGGAAGGATAAAAGGTAAGTATAGAGAGAGAAGGATGTGTATTTTTTGGTAAATGGTTTATTGTCACGGTTGAGCAAATGCGTGCCGGATTTTAACGTGAAAGAAAAGAGCACATTTGTTTGTCTTGAAAATGAAAAAGAAAGTTAAAAGAAGAAGAGGATTATTTGCAAATGTTTGTTTGTCTGTTTGTGTATTTTACTAGTGCAGTTTATGCTGTTGTGTGAATAAAAATAAATAAAATAGACGCTTCTCTTTTTTGAAAATTCTCACACAGACTCACTCCAGTTGACTTTAAGTTTGAATGTGTTTTCCCACTTAAGTTAATACACAAAAAGGGGATTACTATATTACAAAAGTTTATTTTTATGACGACTTTGTCTATCCATTTGGGTGTACTATATTTTCTCCCTTTCTCAACCAAATAAATATAGACAAAAAAAGTTGTTGCACTAACAAAGCATTTCATTTACACTCATCCTCCTTTCATTCCACTCTTACGATGATGAGGATGATGATAATGCTGCTGGTGGGATGAGCATCACATTCAAAATGGTAGTTAAGCAAAACGTTCTATCGATTTCATCTCCTTCCATATGAAAAAAAAATTCCCAGCCAAGCAGCATAGCTTGTGTAAAAAGAAAGGAGTATTCCGAGCAGAGAAGAAGCGGAATCCGGGAAAACGACCTTTACTGCACAAAAAAAGAGTGTGCCATTTCCAAAAGATCTTTCTCAGTCTTTCTACAAGGCTTTCCATTTCTCTCCAACAATCCTATCAATTTTTCAAGACACCCACATCTACACACAGAGTTGCACTCACACAATCATGATGGCGTGTGGTAATATTAGTTAGGTGGGTATATATGAATATGATATCATTTTTTTGTACTCTTGCCGCTATAAATATATATTATGACATGTTGCAATCTTGTGCAAGTTTTGGGGAACGAAATGAAAGGGTTACGTAACTTAACGTTGAACATGTCTTTTTTCCAGTCTGACTACCACGCTTTTTGTCAAACTCTCCGAAAAAGTAGGCACATTTGATATCATCATCATCATCCTTGCCGTCATCTGAAAATATATATGAAAAGAAAGGATGAGCAAAAAAGTCTGAGGATTTTCTCATTCCCAACTTTTTTCCACTCTTCTTGTCTAAAACTGTGTCAAGAAGAGTATACCAAAGAGCATGGCTTGCATTTCAAAAAAAACTTTCCCGTTTTAGCAGTGCAGTGGTGGTGGTGTATAGTAATGCTACACACTACACTACTTATAATGACATTTTGACTCGGCTTTTCTGTCGTCTTAAAAAATATATAAAGTAAGTGAGTAAAGTACACCCGAAACCATTTCCCTTTTATTTCAAACAAGAGCAGAGCTTCTGCTTCTCTCTGTACTACGAGCAGAGTAGAGCCTTCTCTGTGTAACTCACAATATAAGCTCTTATTATTATTATTATTGTAGGCGGAGAAAAAAAAATATATATATAGGCCAGAGGGTGTTGGTAGTGCAATGAATGTATGTGGGCACAAGAAAAATATGTCGTTATACTTGGATTACATAATTTCTAGTTTGTTTCTTCGTCTTCTTCTCCCGCCACCACTTTTTTTATATCGACCGCATTCAGAGTTGCTAACTAACCAGCAGCAGTGTACTTTCGTGGCATTGGAAATTGCGCACTTTACACGGATGCGTGACTGTTTCCTTTTGAAAACTTTTTTTTATCTCTCTATTGGATAGTACAACAAGTAGTGAAGTAGTTGTGGTTGTTAGCGTTGATAGTCTTTAGTAAAAAGTGAAAAAAAAATTGTGCGGGTACACTACAAAATTAGGTCGGAGAAAAAACTGTATGCTTTTAACAGATCATAATTTTTATAATTTGTTCACTGCTTAAGAAAAAAGTTTTGTGCGTGGGTAGGCTAAAAAACTAAAGTAAAAATGAATGACACGCTTTTATACATCTTTTTTTGGTACAAGGATCCAAGATAGCCGTCTGTATAAACTATCCAATTTCATTTAAAATTCGAATGTATTTACACTTTTTGCCATAAAAAAATCACTACTCTCGAGTTGATTGGGATGCGCTCTCTCCAATCCACCATTTCCTCAGCAGCAGCAGCAGCTCCACTTTCTTCAAGATTAATTTCCGCGTTACATGGCTTATGTTACATGAAACCAGTTTGAAGGAAAAAGTGTTTTTGCTTTCTTTCCATTCTCTTTTTTCTTCCTTCCTCCTATTATTCTTGGATATTGAGAGTGGAATGAAGAAGACGACGAGGATGATGATGATGCTCATCTGTGGCCTTAAGCAAAAAGGGAAATACTTTTTGTTGTCTATTTTCTTTTATCTAATGACCTACTAACCTTTAAAACAAGTGTGTTGATAGGCACAAAAGTGTTAAGATGAAGATGATGATGAGTAATGAGCTCAGTGTATTTATGACCTTCATTTTCTGAATGTGCAACCCTTTTTGCAGTTTCATTCCTTTACATGCACATCTCTTTATTTCTCCTTTTCTTTAAAAAAAAAGTTTATTTTGGTTAACGAGACGGAAGCATCTTCAACAAAAGTGGAGAAGAAAAGGGATATGGATTTGGATGGTCTTTAAAAAAGTGAACAGGACAAGATGCCTAATTTAACACACAAGAGATGTTTTACTTTTTTTATATTCCATTTCTTAAAAGATAGAGAGAAACAAAAGAAAAGAAAAAACTTTTGAATCAAATTTGGCGGAAATGTTCTCTCTCTCTCTCGAGTATAAAAATACATTTACAAGGCCGTTTGTTCGTTAACAGAAAGCGTATAATGGACTGATTGAGAAGAGAAACATGCTCATTTCACAAATTACTTTACGCTTATATTTATCTTGGCCATATTATTGAATGGATGGAATGTAGCGTACTTTTTCTATAGTCTACTGTCAATCCAACGCGAGAGAAATGTATATTGTTTCCATTTATTTGAATTGTGTAGCTGGGGAAATGAAATGGATAATAAGTAGCAGTAGTAGTACTCGTCGTATCATAAAGATAAGTTAGTAGTTTTGTGTCAGTGTGTAACAGGCAGCGTATAAAATACATAAATAGCGCTGATTTTTTTTTGAGTTAGTTAGCCTTGTATACAATTCTCGTAAAAAGAAAATTTGCTCCTTTTCCAAACATTTATAGCCTTCTAAACTCTTATCATTCACCCTCTTTTTTATGCTCTAATTTATTGCAAGTATAGCGCATGTACATATTTACAATAGAAAATGCGAACAAATTTAAAACATTCTTTTCTTTAGTAAACATTGCTGTTAGACATTTAGAAAGTGAATACAGCTCTGCTGCTGCTGGTTTGTATGGGAAAATGTAGGGAAAGTGCGAGCAATCTCGTAAAAGTGTAAAAGGGCACGCTCATTCATTTCCTCTTTTATTCTTGTTTAACAATTCAATAAAAAAGGGGAAAACGAGGCAAATATGGGATCGCACATTGTTAAGCCCAACTTTTATGCGAGAGTACGTAAAAGTTCACTTTTATGCCTGGGATGTTCCACATTCCACATTCTTCCAAATTGCACTACATGCCAAAAAAAATATTCATTCCAGTTTTGTTTAAACAAAAGCATAAGTTTTAATAAGGATGAGTGTATGTAGTTAACATAATGATAAGATAAAGATAAGGTGTGCAATAAATAAAGTCAAACTTTAAAAAAACTGAGAGAGAGAGTTGAAGAGATGAACGTGTTAAGTTGGAGCCCAGTACACAAATAAGGGTGATAAAAAAAGGAAGTTTAAAATTTGAAATGGCTATGGTGAATGCAGAAACCGCTACTAGAAGTGATCATGATCATCTTGCAAACATTGCTTTTTGTAGTCAACATTCATTTCACTCTTGATTCTCATCTTGTCAATGTCATGCTACATTGCCTATATCCAAGCCAACTACTCCAACAACCAAATAAAGTAGAGAGCATACTCTCTCTCTTTTTTTCTTCTCTTCATCCCAGCTCACTTTTTTGCCATTGTTTTTGCAAAAAAAAGAAAGAGAGAGAGAAAGGAAAGGATGTTCATTAGAGTGAAAGTTGTGAGTAGCGAGGCGTAAATTAGGGCACTTCATCGCCTTCAGCTTGCGCTTCTCTCTTTATTTCCCATTTTGCTGTTGTGTTGAGCGCGCAACATTATTATTATTATTAACATTTTTTCATTCTTATCGCTACAGTATCATTCCCGTCTTGAATGAAAGAATTGCACATATTATACACTTATACAAGAGTGCGCATTTACACATTTGGATGTTAGCAAAATGGATAGTGGCAAGAGAGAAAAAGTAAAGAGAAGAAATGATATGAACAAAATCAACAGTTTTTCTGTTATCATGGTTAATATGAATACCTGCTTGATTTCTTCATTGTGAAACAAGCGGAATTGGTGAACTTTCCCAATTTCGCGACATATTTCAATTTTTCTAGACTCTTTTTACCCAGTTGCTCTGGAAAGTTATAATTTTTAAAGCTTATTATTTTGCAATAGAATAGCATATTATTCAACATTGAGTTCCATAATCATCATGAGTATTACCTAACAAAGTATACTTTGTGGGTAGAAAAGGAATCGTGTGGGCGGCGAGGTGGTAATCAACAAGTAATCTGATGATGATGAATAAGCCTCAGTTTGATTCGTAGAAATTCATGTGTCTAATATAGAAATGTACAAATGTTTTGCCATAAAATGAAACAAGTTGACTAAAAATAATACGCTAATTTCCAAGTTTATTATAATACCAACTGTACATACATAATACCAATTTTTATTTGTGTAACCATTATATTCGATAATATAGAATACATTAGTGAATCGTATAGTCGTATGACATCAAGTGCATAAATAATCTTACTCTTTTACACATTTCATTCATTCACAAGGATGTCAGCATGCCAATCTATAGATCTATGAATCTGCAACAAGTTAAGTGTATAAAAAAGTGTGCATTAGGAAACTGCGACAAATGCTGAATTGTGCATAACGTATTCGTTAACCTCCTACACCCATTATCTCAGATGGAAAGAAATGTAAATGTTTATTTATTAAGTTAACAGTTTTACAGTTATAGTTTTTGTGCACAAACAAATCCAAACTACTCTTGTTATATTTGTCATTAAATTTTGTAAAATTGTATGGTGAAAATGCCGATTCGAAAATATGTTTAGAAAGACTAATCACAATGTTGATTAGGTAAGTCGGAGTTGCGCAAGAGTTGGAATGCAATATACTATGGAGCGATCGCATTACGTTAACATTTATCATGAAATACTGATTTTCGACCCAGCCATGTTTATCATGCGTCGTATTTTACGAAATGGCCCATTAAAAGACTTAGCAACTATAAAACTTTAGAGGTCCCTTTAAAGGGGGTATGCACAATATGCATAGCCTGATTCATTACAACTACATATTCCTGCTTACTTTAACAGACAATGTTTACAACAAATTTCACAATTAAACTAAAATTAACATTACAAATTACTACAAAGTAGGTCTCTTCTTGTTCCAACATATATTAAAAATTTAAAAAAAACTCAGACGTACATGGAGTCGAAGGGCGGTGGTCATTAGCACTTTTGCATTGTAATCGATTTCTGCCACCCACACAACAATGATTAATTATAATACAAAAAATGTGAGCTAACTGAGAGTCATACAAAACTGAACACGTTTTAAAGCGCAGTATTTAGTAGAGGTTTTATTGCAGAATAAAAATAGGAGCAACACAGTCTTCCCTTTCTTTTTGTATTAAAAAAGTTAACGCCATTTTGCAATATTACAAGTAGTACTAGTTACAGAAAAGCCAGCGGAATGAATGTGCAGAAAATACGTCGAAAAAGGATTTGTTTGGGAATGAAATCAGGTCATTAGGTAACATGCTTACATTTTATACGTGCTCACCGCTACAAAACCGGAAAGCCGCCAAAGAGCCTATTCCATTCTTTTCTTTCACCCGTTTATTTTTTTTCCAACAAAAAAGACATTTTTGTTAGTGTGTACCTATATCCGCCTAATTACATTCCTCTACTACTTGAATGGTACAAAAATAAAAAGAAAGTAAGTCGTCTGTATGAATCTGCTTTGTCATCGCATCTTTTTTTTAATATATTTTTTTGCTAATTGTCTAACTCGTTGCTAAATTAAAGTAGGTTCATATTACATTTCCACTGGGCTTACTACAACATTTGCAAAAGCATTTCTAAAACTTCTTCCATTATATATACATCTCTCTTTCTCTCTCTCTGCTTCCCATTTACTTTTGTCTCTTAACAAAATTTGGTATTTTGTGGAATTAATGGAAGAAAAGAGCTTTTGTTCCTCGTTTTTTGTTCGTCCTCATCATCAAATGATGGAGACAATGAAGATAATAATATTATGCATAGGAGCATAGAAAAAAGCATTATTTTTGTTGGGAAGACGCAGGTTTAGTTTTGGGAACAAAAAGATGACTTGGATGAAATGCAGCGACTGCTACTTACTCACTCTGTCCTGTGTACCCGGTATATTAGCTCTATGATTCTTTGATCTTCTTTCTATGGCTGTGTTTAGTATGTATTGTGTACATTATGCACAGTAAGATGTGCTATGTGCTATATATATATTAGACCACAGCAAAAGGGGATTATCATGACAAGAAGTGAAAGTAGAACAGGCTGATACCAGTATCTTTGACTCGGTTATACCGGCTGGGGCGCACAAATGGAAACCACTGAACTAAATAGAAAATAGGATGACTATGATAATAATGCGGCATGGTTGAATTGGGTAGAGAATTTAAGGCCCTTTGATTCAGTGGAAATTTTGGACATGGGTACTAAAGAAAGAGCGATAAAAATAGAAAGGACTTAAAAAGGGAGAAAATAAATTTTTATTATTACTCGGTTTCTTTGTGATATGACGGGTATTTTATACCATTCCATTTGTGCATTCTCTGCAATATAATAATAATAGTCATATAATATGCTCATATTATCCCATTATTTTTTTTCATTTGAATAGTAGTGGGATATTATAAAATCTGGGGGCTGGAAAATAATTGAAATGTTGATAGCCATTGTGACTGTGAGTCGGAGGAGAGTATTTAGTCCTCAGTTTATTTTCGATTTTTTTTTTCTAGCATTTATTTTAATTTTTGACTTTCATGCATAGCTATTTATATCCTTCCTTTATTTCGACTCAGTCCCATATTTTCTTTTAGATTGTATTTTATTGTCAGGTAAAAAATAAAGGCGGACAACAAAAAGGAATCACACGTTTTTTTCTGTTTTGAGATGATGGTTGGTGATCTTGTCGGTGTGGGAGTGGTGATGTCATCTTGTTAATGCACACACGTCTATTATTAGAACAAAAAGATGCGGGTTTCATTTGTGAGGAGGACAAGGAGGATAAGTGCAAGTTTCCTTATTGCATTGTTTCCCTTTTCGGCTCTTATTTTGAAACAAGAGAGCTTTTTATATTTCTCCACTTATTTTGTGGCAAAAGAAGAGAATCTCTAGTTTTCTTTGCAGAAGAAGAACACAGCAGCATATAAAATCCTCCATTTGTAATATCCTTTTTTTTCTCTTTGCTTTCTCTCTGCTCATATTTCACCAAAGTTGTGGCAGGAAAGGGGAAACCAGCAACAGTACCGCTGCACCATCATATATGTATCAGCCACTCTGGCTCCATGTTGTGTATATCGTACAATACCACCACCACCGCCAACATCAGTTCATTTCCCACAAGTATTGTCCTTGTCGCCGTTTTTGCAATTTAGAAAGGAGCAGAACCCCCTTTCAACCAAACGACGGATAATGTATCATCATCATCCCATCTTCTTTTTACATCAGACGCAACAAAAGCGAATATGGTACACATATTTTTATGCTGCGTGTACAAATAATAATACAATAGTATAATAATATGGCCTTATATTTTCCCCCCGCACCCGTGACACGAGATAAACGTGATCTTGTTCATTCCATCTTGTCGTCTTGATGGTGATGCTAGTGGCGCGGTGCATATTATTGTTCATTTCCCACAAGTATTGTCCTTGTCGCCGTTTTTGCAATTTAGAAAGGAGCAGAACCCCCTTTCAACCAAACGACGGATCATGTATCATCCTCCTCCCATCTCCTTTTTACATCACACGCAACAAAATAGAATATGGTACACACATTTTTATGCTGCGTGTACAAATAATAATACAATAGTATAATAATAATAATAATATGGCCTTATATTTTTCCCTCGCACTCGTGACACGAGATAAACGTGATCTTGTTCATTCCATCTTGTCGTCTTGATGGTGATGCTAGTGGCGCGGTGCATATTATTTCTGGATGATAGCGAAAGAATTGCATAATAACAAAACTCACTCTCCCATTTTCAAAATATCCCTCGACATGATACTTTGATACAGGCATGCAAGCGGTGGTGGTGGGAAATTGTGGCTTGAAATGTTGAAGAAGACAAAAAGACAAATTTGAATTTGTACACGTCTCCCTGTCTCCTGCCATTGCTACTTGAACAAGAGAGTGTCAAACGAACAAGAGATCCCTTTCTCAATTTCCCACTTCCTTCCCTGCTGCTGCTGCTGTTGCACAAAAAGAGTATCACTTTCTTCCTTGTACCAATCCATCCGCACTTGCATTATTGCATGGCATTTCTTCTTTAAAAAAAACTCTTCTCACTTTTCGTCTCCACTTTTCACCGAATTTTCCTTTGATTTTCGGGAAGTGAGTGCAATGCAACAAAAAATATGTAAGAAAACCTTCGTCTTTTGTCGTCAGCAGCATCAACTAAAAAGTATGTAGATAGTCACGAGATTATTTTGATATCAGTTGCTCAAGACCTTCTTGTCGTAAGTGTGTGTAAATATTGAAAAACATGCTATTTTTTCATCTCAGACGAAAAGTGGCTTTATCTACTTTTTTACTACTTTTACCTCCACTTCTTCTATTATTTTTGTTTTGACTTGTGTGTATTTTTCCAAATGTAACGCCTCTTGCTACTCATCTTTGTATGTATACTTATTTATTTCTCCAGTAAGCAAACTTTGTGTCTTGTTGAGCATCACAAAAAAAAATGTAATACTTTTTACTTCCTTTTTTTCTCTTGAAAAAAAATTTGTATCATTTTCTTCCACTTTTTTTTCTTGTGCTAAACAAACATTTTCTTTTAAAAGTAAGAAAATATATAAAAAAGTACGCAAAGTGAATCTCTTATTCCCCACCCACATCACCGCATTTTGTGTGTGCGTCGTCATCATCCTCTTGTGTTATGTATGTTTGTGTGTGTACTGTACCCTCTTTACTTACTTTTTTCCTCTTGAGACTACATTTATTTTTTTTGTATCAAATACATTTCTTTTGAAAATAAAGTTTGTAGTGTACATCATATGTATGTATAATACGTATAGAGAGAGATAGAAAAGCATGATGAATTATATATGATGTGTGTGTACGATTCACATTTCATTGCAAAGAGGGAATGAGAATGTCATATGGTAAATATGAAGAGGAAGAAAAAACATTTGGAAGATGAGAAAGTTTTTTTTGGTTACTCCTTTTCCATTTCATCTTTTTGCCATGTGGATATATTGTGGACGGAGATGATATGGGAAAATAGATGGTATGATATAAGCAGCTGGAGAGACTCTGAGTAGATATCTTATTTTATTTAGGTACATTGTTTGGGAGTGCACTACTCCTCTCTACCCACTCTCCATCTCCAAAGTTTGCATATTTGAATGGAATTTTTTTGAAGTGGTATTGCAAATTTGTTTGAGAGAGGCGAGTTGTGCAAGTGTATCTACAAAATGTAAAAAAAATGTATCTACTTTTGTGTGTGTGTTTTTAATCTGAGGACAAGCTGACATTGGAAAGGAGGGTGATGGGGTGAAATCATGAAACTTGCCACTCACAACAACAACCATATAATATCTAATGTATATACATACCTTGCCCTTCAGCTTTTTAACACACGCAAACATGGAAAAACATACGAAAATATTGTTGCTTTAGTAGGCCAGACCATTTTCCCAGACTCTTTTCCTCCATATCATCAGACAAACCATTTTCCTTCAGCTTTTCTATTTTTACAAATATGCAAAAAAAATAGAACATGCAACCCTTTCCTAAGATGTGTATACATATCATATGTAACTTGGCATTAAGTAATTCGTAAAGGATACAATTTGAAGAGAGAGAGAAAGTCAAAAGGAAATACAAGTTTTATTGCGTATCTTTCTCCAAGACACACAAAAGTCGTAGAAAGCAATGTGGTTGTAAAATGTCGCTATCATCTCTCTCTCTCTTTCTCTTTTGCTCACTTTTTTGAAATATTCATGATACCAAATGGATGAGCAAAGAAGAAAAAAAAGATGAAGCCCATATGTGGCTAGGGTCAAAAGAGATGTATGCACGGTGGTGGTGGTTGGCAGTTTCATGTCACCAAGAATATATTTCATTGTATTCAGCGTGATCATCATGATCCGTCTTCTTCCTCTTTTGCCAGTGTAGTTGTCATACTGTAGCTTTTTGTGTAGCCGTCATCTGCAGAAGGAAAATGAATAAGGTCTCTAAAAAATAAGAGCACTGCTGCTGCTACTGCTTTCGTCAGCAAATATATGCAAACTAGTGGCATGGGTGAGTGAGGACCCAACGCAATATTTCCTTGTGCCTTACCTTTTTTATATCTCTAACAATAATAATAATAACGTATTCCTACCACACACGCACAAACATCCTCCGAGTGTCCCATATTTTTTATGTCATTCACTTTCTCTTCCTCTTTTCTCTCTCTCTTGACATTTGCCAAAAAATGGGATTTTTTCTTCTTATTCTTCCCGACAACGCCTGCTTTACTAGAGCTACCACTACACTTCTTTTGATTTGTCATGACGATGATTGATGATGATGATGTAGCTTCTCAAAAGCTCATAAAATATACATTATTTTATGGAAAAAGTTGGAACGGAATGTGATCTCTATGCCGGAATAAATTTATTTACTTTTTAGCTTTGAGAAGGAGGCAGGATAAAAAAAAGATGACATGCTGGTGCTGCTGATCAGATTACTTTATTTTGTGAGGCAGGTGTTTTATGTGGTTTGTGGTGGCGGAGGTGGGTGTACGCAAAAACAGAGTACCAAGAAGGAAGCTGAGTGTGTCTATAGCTCTTGCTTTAATTCATCATCTCATCCCTGCATTGTCACAAGTTGTTCATCTTCCAAAAATTAACTTGAACGTCAGGTAGAGATGTGCCTTCAAGGTAGATGAGCAGCTTTATTATTGCATTTGACACGGTGCGGATTTTATAGCCTTTTGTATGCATACTGCATACCTACCTTGTTTTATTACAAGGTGAAACTGAATACCAAAAATGAGGAAGCAAGTGATTGTGGCTTTCTCCAGAACCACCACCGCGCACACACTGAGATCCTCAGTCGGTGGTCACGCTACCGTTTCTCTCTCTCTCTGCTTCTCTCCGTTGCACAACTTTTAATTCTTTTAAAAAGCATATATTCCGTTGGTGAATCTGTCCATCTTCCCAGAGTTTCCTGTGGTGAATTTGGCTTGTAATAATAATAATAATAAAGATATACGCCTAGAAACATATTTTGGCCCAAAATTTTTGGGTGGGCGATAATAATAGTGGGGAGCACACATGATAAGTAAACAGGCATAATAATAATCTGCATATATTTCTCTCTTCAATTTTCCATATTTAATCAGATTAGCACACACGCACAAGTCACAAAGTCTTTAGGATGATGGGAGGGGAAAGTAATATTAAAAAGTGTGTCCGCGGATGGTAGAAATCCTAAAAGAAGAGTAAAAGCAGAAAAAGGAGTCCCTGCTGATGTAAAGCTTCTTTTGACGTTTGGCTATTCGGGAGGAATAATAATTAAAATTGTTTTTTTAAATAAAATAAAAATCCTTACACTTTCCCCTGTTTCCCAGCTGCATAACCATCAAACCAACTTTCCAATTTTCAAAGTCAGTAAACTTGCTGTGCAAATTATGAGCCTGTGCGTGTACCTACCTATATTATGGTTATACGCGACATTATTAATTCTCTCCCTGGCTCTCTTTTATTCCTCCATCTTTTTTCCCAACATGTTCCCATTGGCAAGCGGCGAAAACCCATAACACATTTTACGACAATGCTGGCGAAGACACTCGAAAATGTCTATCCATCTCTCTCGCTTGTTATCTTTCAGACCATTCATTTCATATAACTTTGTAATATGCAGTTGTCGAGATTATAAATATGGCACTAATGATGGCGGTTAGGAGGGGTAGCAACGCAAGGCTAGTGGCATGTTCGTTGGTTTTGTGTGTTGGGTTATGTCATGTCTATCTTCCATATACAAACATACACATATGTGAGTGGTATGTATGGCTATTATTATTATGCCTCAACAGCCTTGAGGGCATCCAGTCCAACGATGCTGCTGGTGGTGGTGGTCGGGAATAAATAAGTGCATATGACTTGCCAAATGGAATTAATTAATCCCCGTCGTCGTCCTCCCGTCTTGTGCACTCTTGGGATACAAGACTAATGCCTGGCTCAACCAGACCAGAAAGCAAGAGGATACCCAAAAAAATAAATCCGAGTTTATGTATTCAACTCTGCACATATATTTACATGCGTGTTCCAAGTTGGAACTTCCAACCAATTATATTTTTCGGATTGTTAAACAAATATTCATCCTCTCCAACAAAACATATATTGATGCAAGTTGATGTAGAGTATGCTGCACTTAGTGTAGGTACGTCTGTCTCACCTAAAAGATTAAAAAAATGAAAAGGGATTTTACAAAACGTGAGCAGTGGCTCCTGCGGGTGGTTCATTTTGTTAACATTGTGGCGACAAACTTGCTTCCGGTTGAATAGACCAGACCATATGCCGTCCAGCAAACAGTACACCACCATCGTCAACAAGCAGATAAAATGCAAATGTGATTGGTACAAATGGGAAAGTAGGCCTCCTACTTTCTCTTTTATGAAGGCTGCAGATATTCTTCTGACTAAAATTATAACATTTTATTATACAGATCACCTACATCTTATGATAATTATTTTTTGTATGTATTCATTTGTAACCGAGGGATATAAGAAAGGAAAGCCAAGAAGGATTTTCTACATCTTTTCCTTCCTCATTTGAATAAATAGGCAACTAGCAGCAATAAGCAAAGTCCCTTTACTACAATTTTGGCGGATGCTGGCGGATGCAGGTTTTTTTTCTTATCTTGAAATGCCATTGTTGTGCGATTGTCATCAAAGCCATTAATTGGGTTGTTGTCCTTATTTCCTCTTGTGGCACATTTTCCCTCTGCAACTGCTTCCCTTGAATATTTATTATCTTCAAACAAAAACATTATAGTATTCCAAAAGTGGAGTATACACAAGAGCGATTTGGTTTTGCCGGAAGAAAAGCATTGAGTGTGTTTGTGTGTGTGTATTTCTGCTACAATTACTACAACGACACGCTCGTCACTCATTCCACTCCTTTCGTACTAAATCGGCCCAATTTAACAAGAGAATGTATCGCCTCAAACTACAAAAGAGTGGATGTCATTCACTCTTTCTTCTTCCGGCCCTCTACATTATATACTTCTTGCGGAGAGTCGAAGGAAAATGTGAAAGTTGAAAAACATCTTTGTTTAGCACAAATTCGTTTCCCTCATATTATCCAGTCCTCTCTGCGTTCAGCTCGCTCCGGGCTTTATTGACTCGAGAAAATGTAATAAAACATTTGACGACATTACCCACAGCCTTCTTTGCCAATAAACCATGTGGATGGGAATATATACACGAGAAGATTGTACTTTTTGCTCACTTATTGCTATGTATTTTTTTGGGAGGGGGAGGAGATTGTGTTCGAAATGGGTAAAGTTTAATTATTTGTCTTTTGTCATTGACAGCGCGTGCCTAAACTTGTGCAAAGTTTCAAACCAAATTCCTGTCTAAAGAACATCCAGAAATAATCAATTGGTTCCAATGCAGAGAATTTAGGCAGTTGAGTAAATGGGTTCTAGTTCTATTATGTGGAGTTGTACGATGCAGAATGCAGACATTAAAGTAGCTTTTAAAAAAAGTTGTATTTTATGAGACCGGAAGAAGATATGTATGTAAGTTTGTAAGTTACACCCAAATGTGTTATGCTGGTGATGATGAGAGCATTAAAGATAAAAAGTGTAAGATTGCTGAAATTGGAATGACACCAAAAACAATTCAGTCTAAAAAAAATAAGTAGAACAAGTGTTTGTAGTAACCCAAAATAGTAAGTGCGTTTTGTTGCAGGGATTAAAAAAATGGTAGGCGTAGACTAAAACGGAAAGTCTTATGAAAGACAACAAAATGTCTTCAAAAATGCACATAACTTATTGATTTGCTAATCTACACTAAGGTGTCTGTCTGTTTCAAGTTTCTGAATAATAACTTTATTTTATAATGTTTGGACGAGGATCTCATTTAGCTACCTTTATATTTAATCTAGATCAATATTTATAGTAGGCACCGTATAAGCT